>CAADRB010000004.1:2559971-2582270 GCA_900708905.1 Hymenolepis diminuta | reverse complement strand
GGTTGAATGGTGGAAAACGCTTTCCTAAATGGGCCTATACTAATAAAGTATAGGGAATAACAAATAACGGAATCTTAATGTCAGTAAGAAAACGATTAATGCTAACTTCTGTCAACTGACCTTTCTAATCAATGCATTGGTATGCTATTTGTCGAGTTATATTTTATTTCAGATCAAAATAGCGATTTTAGGAGGGAATGGACCGTCGCCTAGTTCAAGATTTTGGTTTTCACAGGCTTCTGATAAAGATGAAGACTAAGGTGATATTAAGACTGAAGGAGCCTCAGAAAATAATTCAAAGTTCAATTTTCTTAAGTTCTAAGTTGGTCCTATTTTAAGGCACATCCTTTCTGATAATATTTCCTCTTTATATTTATAGCAATGATTACAAAAGAACTGTGATTAAAGAACGCAGTGCCCGAGAGACGAATTATGTTCATAGAATTGTGTGAATTCTGCCCATGGAATCTAAAACATTCCCTCTGTCTCTTATCAAAATGGAAACAAAAATTACTGATTTAGGAGAACGAAGTTAAAAAATGAATCACAAATGTGAACCCACAAGAAATATAATTACCATACGCGTTAATTGTGTTATTTTAAGAGCAGAGCTAGTGTTTGATTTAGGGGCAATGAATTCAGTTCCCACAATGGTGCAATGAGTTCATGCGTTGTTCACATATTCTGCATACTAATTAGTCTCACAGGCACACAAGTCCACTAGCTGGCTGGCTGATTCAGGTTTGATTTTTCATAAGTATTCTTTGTGATTTACCACATGATATGAGAGAGGTAGAGAGCTATTGTGTTATGAGTCAGTTAGCCTGTCAGAACAAGAAAAGAGAATGCAAGAGAGACTGGTCTCTTCATAAATGCATGTATGTGAATTAATTTACCGAAATTCTGTTCCGTACTGTGCTATTCACGTACCACATTCAGTCCGAACCAAAAATTTTAGTCTTTACACATTTTGGCGTTTGTTGATGCTTCAGATACTTGTAGACCGGGTGATGGAAACTGTGGTGTTAATGCTGAAAGCTTTTACCTGCTCTGAGATGGACACAACCGTTCTTCCAACTCTGATAAAAAGCAAAATCCAAAGAATCTGTGGATACGGAGTTGTCCCAATCTGTAACTGATTCACTGAAGTTGATGAGAGTTTGAAAGTCGAAGATGGAACATAACCGTTCGATATCATCATCAATCAGATGAAAGTATCTTTTAAGCGAATAGTTCATAAGTTCCCGACCACTGTCTAGTATTTAGCACCTCTCTAATTCTATATGACTTAATTCCTTAGAAATAAGGTTGAGTCAGCCAAATTTCAGGACTCCAGTCAACTCCATCATCTAGTATTATTACTGTTTACAACAATGCACAAAAAGGCATTACATGTTTCAACTGAATAAAAGAAATTGCAAAATAATCCAATGAGAGGTGAGCGGTCAAAAAGAATTCGGTAAGGAACTCAGAAAATCGAGAATCTTACGTTTTTTAGCTTTGGAAGCATTGAATTATCCTTGTTCTCAAAAGGAGTGCGATGTCCCAACGTTGAAATATAATTATTTGACTTTCAGTTTAAAGGGTAATATTCCGTCCACAATAATCAGATCTTGTTACCCGATTGATTTAATTCCACAGTTGATGATTCCACTTTGACTCATTTGAGTATTCTCACAGTCAAGAGCAAAGTAGATGAGACAAGAAGCTATCTTTTACGAAACATATTTCATTCAAGGTGAATTCCAATAAAGACCATTTGTTATATGCTTCATCTTCCTTCTAGTAGACCCCACGTCTAAAGGATCCCCAGAACCAAGGCGGCTATTGGGGGTGGCAACCGAAAGTAATAAATACCAGTTCCCTCAAGTTATGGCATTACGAAATTTAAATTTAAGCAGATAGCTATAGAAATATTTTACTAATCTCTTCATGTATGTACATTTGAAGTAAATCACCGAAGTCCGTTCTGTTCTGTGCGGCTAGCATCACTATATAATACACACAGTCCAAAACAAACAGTAAGGCCCTGAAAATTTTGTTCAACTGAGCTGAATTTAACATGGCGCAATGCGTTTTCGTTAACTTTGCATATGTACTGAGGATGTTTTTGTTTGTAGGACAAATGTTCGAAATTCAAAAATTTGGCTTTGTGTCTAAGCAAAGACTATTTCTTGGTGAACAAATATTGGAAATATAAAGTTGATTATACAAGGTTAAATTAAATTTTGGAGATTTCTCTAGAATTTCTTCTATAGGGGAAAAGCTTCCTCTTTGCTCAGAACCACTTGTAATTATGTCTTTGTTAATATAGACATCTGTAAGCGCGACTCCCGACTTTCAAGCGATCCTGAGTATTCAAGCCATTTATGGTATTACCAGATGATGACTAGGTATGGCTGATAGCGCTCAAGTAATGCGAAATTTGCATCTCAGCGCTACAGTGTTATGATTGACTAAGCTCCTTTCTCAACCTTGGAAGAGAACAAACTAAAGTGGGATGCTCGACTGTCATTATTAAATAACGATTTAATATCGAAGATAAGCATTTGCTCCGCAATCCAGGTGAAGAATAATTATATTTGAATTTTTGAGGGTAAACTGCCAATTCAGTAAATTTTGTACAACCCGATTCCTACAATTTAGTGAGGTAGGACTCTTTGATACTCAAACTTTACTCTAAACATTTTTTCGAACTTCTTACCTTTATTACTTATTTGTCTTACTATTAACCGATTTCGACGGTTTTCCAAGTATAGAAAATTTTAATTTTTTAAATTTTATTGTGGCTAATAATAATGATAACATTCAATCAGCAAACTGGAGAGACCTCTCGGCCACCTCCGTAATGTTGTGCCCACTCAAGTAGCTTGATTTATTCCAAAAATGTAGAACTGGTCATATCAACTTCTCTCATTGTTATATCATTAAACCGTTAGAATATCGGTCTTAAGGATAACAGCATTATCAAGCGCAGTTAGTTATAAAACTCTCAAAAAAAGTGGGTGAACCCTGTTGATCAACATGCCCCAATATTCATTGCTATTAAATCGAACTGTTTAATTCACTATATAAGCGGTTGTGGTATTTAATTTTATGAACTAGATACATTTGTACTACTTTTCTTGTTATGCTGTACTTCTGTTCTGCCTTGGAAGTTAGCAGAACATGACAGTTGATTATGCTCGTTGGCTTAGAAGCTGTAATGACGCGTAATTGTTAGAAAACGAATAGTCTCATAATAATCCGCTTATGGTACCCATTCAGAAATGTAGAACTGTTAAGAGGTGGACATCTTTGTACAAAATAAGAAACTGCATTTCAGGAGATACATAGGTTTACTTCGTAGTTAGGTAGGCAGGCAGGCAGATAGAGAGAACACAATAATTGAATTTATAATCTCAGATTTGTTGATTGCTTGATTTAGTCTCGAAAATTAATGTATCTAATTGTAAGTTGATTCTCCTATTTACCACACATTTTCCAGGAGCACGAAAATATCGTCCAAAAAAACCTCCAAAATGTTATTATTCAATTACCAAGTAATATTAACCTATAATAACTATAACAATATTCCTATTTATTTTATACTAAACTTTGATCAGTTACTATAACTTCTAGGGAATTGAACTTCTCTTATTGGGTAGAATAGATTCAAAATAAATGAATCCCTACTAGATCAAAAAGTGGTTAGAAAATGCAAAAGGTGCATAAAAGATCTTAGGAAGATTTGAAAATGATAGTCTGCTAAGACATGACGCTTAGACTTGATTAAGTGTTCTGGTTGCTGATTAAACAAATTTGAAGACGCATTCAATTCAAGGTGCTATTCTCATCTACATCAAGGCAAAAATTGCAAGAATACTAAGAAGATGGAATGGTAAAAGAATTTAGTTGACCTAAAGAGCCCTAATTCATTTAAATTCTGCATTCATTCTATTTGTTATAGGGGAGAACGAGTTTACTGCCTAAAAGCGTGATGTTCCAAAGTCCAAATTATAGGCTTTGGCCCATAGATTCATGACTAGAATATTCGAGCTCCAAATGTAAAGGATTGCTGTTAGATTGAGTATTTACTGATTAGTAAGTTAAATTGAATCATTGGTCTGCTAATATTTATAATGCCTTTGCTAGACTCCCCTCTACCTCCTCGTGACTGCATGAAGTTAGTTATATGCGAATCAGAATGGCCTTAAATGAATTAGTCAACACGTTCTGAATTTCGTGGACATGAACTCACACTGAAACCCAGTTATCAAATAAAGAAAATGCATCTTCAGAACATCTGGATATTACAGCGTGAATTATGTTCCATTTCAGAAAATTTTCGACATTTTGAAGTCTTTATATACTCCAATTTGACCTCCTTAACCTTTTCGTTCCTTATTGAACAACTTTTCTATTCCAAGTGTTCTGATAGTATCCCATGATTAGGAAAATCCGTCCTTTTTTCAGTCACTCTGATAGCAGCATATACTTAACGGAAAACAATTACCCTTTTGTAGAGGGGAGGTCGGGAGATATGCGTTCAAAATCATAATTCCTGATAGGAGTAGGAAGGAAGGTTTTCCCGTCTGAAAAACCTTCCATCTTTCCATTCCTCCCACTCTTTCCAAATTCCCCCAAAGTGAAATCCCATGGGAGATGAAATGTCGCTAACCTTTTTGTGTAGGCTGGAAGGTGGCACTTAAATGGAAACGGGACAAGGAAGAGGATATGGTGAGTAGGGGAAAATGCATAAAGTTGAACCCGAGAGAGGCGCCAGTGCCTAAATGCTGTCAGAAGGCAGCTATCCTGTGTTTGTCCCGAACGCTGATTAAGAAAGTGTTCGCACTTTAAGCCAGAGAGCCTCTTCACCGCGTTTACACTTTCTATTATACATGCGAGAGAAAATTCGCTATTAAATTTACAAAATAAGCATTATTTCATCGTTTGTTATTATAATAACTAAGGAGCTAATTTAATTAGCAAAGTTATAGCTAAAATAAAGCAGTGATAAATCGTGGAACTTCCTTTCCAATGGAGAATATTCCACCCCTGTTTTACTCACATGAGCTAAAAGGGGGATTATCATCTAAGAGCACAGATTTTTCGTGGAAATATTCAGAAAGTATTTACAAAGAGATCAATTGGAAAAAATCTAAACTTTAAACCTTTTTATGTCCTTTCATTTCCCAATCCAGAAAAATGAATTCATTTCGAGTAATTAGTATTTTTTTGAGTATCTGAAGTCATTAGAGATTCACATCTCCCCTTAAATATGAAGATTACTTTCTCGAATGGTAAGGATATTTCTGGAGCTCAAGTTGTATTTTACACATCTTAGTTCTCAACATTTTCAGGATTGACGAGAAATTCATTTCAATTGAAGAATCATTATCAAGGTAATTGGAGACAACTGCAATGATTTCCATGAACGGAAATTTGAATTCTCTTGCAGCTTCATAGTCACATATTTCACGATTCAGCTCTAAGCTGTATGATGTCAGAAGAAGGTTAATATTTGAAGTTTCACAAGTTTAAAGAATGGGTAGTTACAGCTTGGAAATCAGTTGAAACATTTTACTTAACAGAGCTCACTGAGCTGTGTTTACTCAAAGTGAACTAGCGTAAGGTAAGTCTTTTTACCATCCTGACTTTATTAATAGCCCCCTCTTAATCCTTATTTTAATAAGTTACTATTTCCCGTATTCAGATGTTTTCAAAGGGAGAAAAATTTTTATAATGTTGTCGATAATTATTAAAAGATTGTAAACCATACTCTAATTCATATCCACGAAACAATTACTACTTGAGCAATTTTAACAATTGGCTCTCTCACATTCAGCCATCCAGATACTAAATTTTCTCCAGTGAAATTCTTGTGCTTCTGCTAACAATGTTGAAACTTGGTCATCGTTGATGAAATTTCAACTTGTAATGAAAATTTTCAGTCCCTTCTGTAGAAATCAAGATCTACATTCTCCTTTAGACATTTCTCAGCGGACTTGCACTGAGTTGTTGTCGCTTAATGAAACAGACAGACAAATACGTGACTATCGACACTTATTCAGCCGTGGAAGAATTATTGCAATTCCCCCGTGTGTGTAACAAGTAGACACATGGGTTTATAGACTACAAATGCACCTTCAGTTGTACTTTTATCTTATATCGTTCCTCTCCCTCGCCTTTCTCTCACACCGCCAAGAGTCTGACTTAATGTGTCTACAGTAGTTCAAACTTTAAAAAATTTAACGGGGAGTGAAAAACACTTGTATTTTATAATCGCCATCCTCTACCCTCACTACTTGCAGTACACGTACCACTTTCATTCCAGTGTACTTAAACAAGAACTAACTCTCGTCCTCACGCATTATTATCAGGATTTAAGTGCTCTCCTTACAGCACTCGAGTGTTCCCTTTGATGTTTGAACCGCGCGAACCCTCATCTCACTTCAATTGCACTTGGTTTAATAGTTCGACTTCAAGGCCATGGAAAACTGTCCCACAGAGTCACGTGAGGTAGCAATTTGACGATGGTAATTAAAATGAAATTATATGTATTACTCAAATGGTTTAAGTCACTGGATATTTAGATACAACCTTATATTAATTTGTTAAAAAGTTATAGAAGTGGAAAAATACCAAAAGCTAATGCACCAAGGAATTAAGGCTTCTGTATTATTTCCAGCTAATATTTACAATAAACACAGATTTTCTGTCCAAAAACATCTTCAGGATCTGTTATTCACATTTCTACTTTTGCATATTTACATATTACATCGGTTTCCGAATACAAAAAGAGACTTACTATTTCTTATACATCAAGTTTTCAGGTTCAATGAAGTCAAGTTGCTTTCCTTTTATAAGTCACTTATTCTTGTATCGCTTTTAAAGATGGCTGATATATGAAATATTAATGATAAATATTCCCACGTCTATCAAAGGGGACTGTTCTCTTAAAATCGTTTGGAGAAGAAGTAAGATTCACTAAAGCCTCTTCTTTGTTGATCCTTGTTAACACAAACAGTTATTAATTCTATTTACTGGATATACGCGTTATACTAATTTGCCGTTCATATAAGGATATTTTCAATATATTAAGCAAAAGAAAACCGCAATTTTTTTTCATTTAACATGCATAGAATGATTAGCAAAAAGGATCTTATTTAGCTTTGTAATGGAAAACAGACTGAATTGATCATTTCAATATGAAGGGAAAGTTTTATGGGAGAAAACACAAGGAAATAGGTTAGAGTGAATGCTGGAAAGGAAGATGACAATTGTAAACTGTATATCTCGCATTATACCAACTTACGGTTCTAATTGTGAAAATGTGAAACTACTCTAATTATATCTTATGCTGCATTCTACTACACAGTAATCTAAACCGATTTGTGAAGGCGGGTTTATAAAGAAAGAATGATTTGGACATAAACTTTCATTTTGAAATAGCGCTGACCTGTACAATTTTCCACGCATTCAAAGCCACAAACTGAACTTAAAATTCTGAAACATCCAAATCAAGAAGATTTCAAAAACATCATTATTATTTTATTATTTTAAGTGGAATATCATTTAAACAAACACTTACAAATGGACGACTCTTTCGAATTCGTTCCGGAAACCGGAGTGAAACCAACAGTTTCAACCAAAAGGATTATTTTAATGCAGACACCAATGACTATCCAGTTTCAAGAGAAGCCTTGCCTTTTTAAGATCGAAATATACGCAGTTCACTCTTCTTCTCCTCTTCAATAAATGGCTTATTAGCTGCCTTGAATCGCTCTGTTCAACTTATATGTTTAATAAGTACTGTAATTGATAATTTCAAGCACGTAGAGAAATGATAATAGCCACTGAGATAGTAAATGATAAGACTCGATGGAGAAGGACCGGAGTTCACTTTCCAACCTTTCGATTTCTTGCCTAATTAATTATCTCATACCGTGAGACGGTGTGTTGCAGTTTGACATAGACTGCATTAATCATCAAAGAAAAGGCGTCAACAAAATGCCGAGAGTTCTAAAATGGTGATGAATGACCCGCTATGCAGTCGATCTTTCTATGAGTCGCCAATTATTCGCGTGGGCGGCGGATATATGAATCTCACCAATTAGCATAAACAAAGAAATATATTTAAATCCCAACCCATACATGTATATGATTAATAGTGAGCGTATTTCGTGGGAATAGATTCGTTCTTTTCAGCTATTAATAAAAAATACGGATGAAGAAATTTGTCCATTAATGTAATGTTACTTGTATGGTGCTTAGGAGAGCTTTCAGCATCTATTTTATCAGCACTTAACTTGGGTTGACTAAGATAATGTGTAGAGGTTCTAATGAAAAGCTTGCTTTCTACACTCCTGTTATTGGCCAGCATTAATGTGCGGTTGGCCATCTACTTCATTGGATATGTAACTGGAAATGCATTGGCCTCGTAATCTCAGACATCTCAGACGAACACGCCGACCACTGTACCCAAGACAATAGATAAGTCACTTTCAACGCTTTCAAAATGTATAGTCTGGAAGGAATGAATGACGTTTTCATAAACTTAAGAAAACAACAAAGTTTTTCATTAGAGTTAGTTGGTCATCTAACTGCCGGATCTATATTGACCTGAACAATGTAAATATTATCTCTTAATAAGGCGAAACTATATTCTTCAATTGTACGAAATAGTAAGATAATGAAAAGGAACAGACAAAACGAAATGAGAATTCAATGAATAAAAAAGTCTTAATACGTTCGTTTTTAAATTCATAGATTTATTTATTGTTTAGTTAATAACCTGAGTTCATTGTGGCAGGATGGGGGATTTCAAAGTCTAAGCTTCAGTATCTGGTTTCCAAATTTCTACAAAGAAAGCTTGAACTCAAACACAAATCAATTTGTTTCTTTTCGACAGCCAATTGATTCGATGTTCATAAATGACTGACAAGTAGATTAAAGAAGGGAAAAAACAGTTATTTGATACCAGATTAAAACCTTTCATCTGTAATTAGTGAAAATAAAATTAACTGTTTTGACCAACATAATTTTTTAAAGCGGTTACCGAAAAAAAGGAATTTTCAAATATACACGTATGAAATAGGAAGGCGTCTAAATTATTAATACTATTCTGAAATAAACATACTTTCCGAAATCAATCTATTACTAAATAAACTTCAAATTAAGGCAATAAGATGGATGGCAGTCTTGAACGACAATTTCATAATCGATATACCTTTAGAAAGTTATGCTTTCATCTCCAATTGAGTATTCATAGATTTTTTAAGTATAAGAATAATCAGAAATGTTAAAACTTAGCGCACAGTTTAAGCATGGATATTAGTTAGTCTGCCTTCAAACTCAGATGATTTAGTCGTAATAAATGATAAATACCACCTCTTAAAATGCTAATTATTCGAATCCATTCCATCTTGTTATTTTGGCTACCCCTCACAAGGTCTCACATGTCTAATAAATACCCGTTTTGTCAGCTTTATAGTTTACGGGGAGCATAAAAGACGTACATAGAAAACGAGATGCGGATGAAGTATGTGAGGCAAAGGACGCGTGTGTTGAGGGAAAGAGTGAGTGACAATTCAGCCAAATTTTTGGCAGCGGTGGCAGTGCGTAGACTCACTTGATTTTCGCGCGTGTTTGTGTCACGAGGTGTAACAGCGGTATTGAATGAATAATCAGGTGGGGCAGAGTGTACAGTTTGGTGCAAAAGTTCGCGGGTTTATTAATAGCGGTCGCATTCATTTGCAAAGGGGGCTAAAAGTACATTCCTAAGACTCTCGATCGTCGTCCCTCCTCCACATTCATGGTAATTGGAGTACGTGTGGAATTCGACCTTGAAATTTTAAGCGGGCAAGATTGAATTCCATTACTACTTTATACATAGAGTCATAATTGAATTTTAAAATTATGTATTTGTTTTCTCCCCCTGATTCACAGAATTTTATCACTGAATTCATTTTCATTTTATACTTTTATAATCCAAGTTTTTGACTCAGCTTGTATATACTTAAAGTCATGGAAATAGTCAAATCTCTAGCATTCCAAAGCCGAAATTTCATGATTATTCTGCATGGTTACCGTATCATTTTTTCTCCTAATGGCCGTGATAGAAAGATTAGATTAAACTACTCTAACATAACAGAGTTCAACGGAGCTCACTCAACATGAGTCCTTTTCATAATACTTACAATGATACAAGTTTGAAGAAGAACTTTACAGGAGCAAAAATTTATTATTTCGCATTGGGATTTTTTGCTTAAGAGGCAGTTAACTTCTGTAGCAATCAACAAGAAAACAGGAATCATAACTAAGTAAATCAAAAATAGAATTACAATAATTCGTTGTTATTTCATAAGGAATTGAGTATTCAATCCATTAGACGATGATGTATATGAAATAAAATGTTTGTACAAAATGCAGGAGTGGGAAATCTTGTCGTACTTAATGGCTATATTTAAAAAATTCAAATAAAATGTAAAAATTATAAGATTTTTTGTTCTTGGAGCTTTTATAGTAGATGTCTTCATTAACTGAATCAACTAAATTTGTTAGCAAAATAATTAGTTCAAGGTTATAGACTCAGATTCGATTGGAGGCGTAGATTAATTTTCCTTTATCTGCTTGTAACATAATGCTAATATACGAATTGTAAGTCAACGCTTTCAACAGCTAATATTATTCTTTATAGTCGGGTTATATTACCTTTAACTGTTGAAGAATATCAAGTCGCACAATTATATGCCGTTGCAAAAGCGTCTAAAGAGCAAACTGGCGGTGGAGACGGTGTAGAAGTAATCGAAAATTGTCCTTTTGATTTGGAAAAATTTCCTCCAAACGAACCGCTTTTAGAGGGTTATGAAATCGGACAGTATACTCATAAAATTTACCATGTTGCTAATAAATTACCTGGCTTTGTCTCATCTCTTCTACCTACCAGCTTAATGACATTTAATGAATTCGCTTGGAATGCATATCCTTATTGCCGAACAATTTTGAGTGTATTTAAATTTAGACAATTAATTTTCCTGTTTTCTAGAATGAGTATTTTCAAGAGAGATTCGGAATTAAAATCGAGACCTTCCATTCTGCTGATATACACTTAGAAAACGTGAGATTTTGAATAAAGTTATTGATAATTTTCATGCGTATTTAGGCTCACAGACTTCCCCAGGAATTGTTGGATAAAAGGAAAGTAGTTTATGTGGATATTTCTGAACCTACAGCTCCTGGTGACACAAAACCTGGCGAAGATCCCACTCAGTATGTTTCCGTAAAAACGAATCGAGGACCCTTACAAAAGGGACGGTGGTGGGAGGTATGTTTAATGATTTATTTTATTATTTGTTTTTTAGAAAGAGCACAACTGTCCTATTATGTGCGCCTATAAATTAGTGACCTGTGATTTTAAAGTCTGGGGATTCCAGAGTCGTATTGAAGACTTAATTCAGCGCGTAAGCTCCTGTAGAGTATTTGATAACTCGTTTTATTATTTTTTAAAAATCAATATGCTTGTATTTGCTCGGTTATTTATGAATTTCTTATACATTTATAAATAGGATGAACTAACGTGCCTCCTTAATGTCTAAGATTAATAGTAAGGGAGAAAAAACTGAATTGACTTTGCGGCTTTCTCATGTTCATTTTTCATTCTTTTGTCATTGTTAGTTTTTTCAATAAGATTGCTCATCAGGTTTTGTCGTGCTTCTCATTAAGTATTTCGAATGTAGATTGTTAATGGTCTTCATCAATCAAGCAGTATTATAAATGTTAATTTAATTGTCCTTTTTCTTATTAAAAATTTAAGTTATCCAGATTTAGACGTTTTGAGATTACTGGAGTTTGATTCGTTTGAAAATATTGATCTCTCCCATAATGTAGAATTAAATCGGTTAGTCTCAAGACCTCTGCGCGGCTAATAAATTAATTTGCCTTATTTCGTTATCTTATTAATTTTGTTCTACCTCATGCTAAATTTATACTACAAGAAATTTCGCAAACCCACTGTGAAAATTTTCAATGCCCTTAAATTGTGTAAATTTGAGTTAATCTGACAAAAAACCTCGCATTCTTCCTTTCTCTTTTTGATCAGAATTAATCAGTGCAGCCTGTCATCCACATCACTAGATATTCATCGATGAGGATTGATCTTGTAGCTTTTGACTTGTCAGATTCCTGTACCATCAGATCCTATTAAAATAAGAATTGGTCAAATGGGGAAGAAGTTTCGTATTCCCTTGTAATTTCCCCATCCTTTTTGTTGTAATATAAGGTCCTCAATTTATGTTTTATTAAATTATCTTAAAAGTTGTTGTGCAGCGATGATTTCATGGTGGCATGCACGTCAGCAAAGTCAGTCGCCACGGGGTAGAAATTTATTGATGAATGTCGGAAATTTTTGAATAATCAACAGCATTACCTTCTATCATTAGAACCAAAGAATGAATATTGAAAATCCTTTTCCCGTATGCAATTTGTTGAATGCTGTACTATTATGCACCAAACTCCTGATTTACATATCTCTTCATGAGCTTTGAAGTATCACTTATACCTCTGTTCCTTTTAGTTAAATGAATCTCATTTTTGTGTAGCTTAGAGGACTATAAATGGCAATAGCTTCTCTTGATCGTGATACTTTTGGAACTTTTGGAAGACAAAAAAGTCTGCTATTGTTAAACAAGTGGTTAATAAGTGGTTTTAGATGCTAGTCCTAAATACGTGACTTCATTTAAAGGGAGATTACAAACAATGAACTAACTGGGGAATTGAAAACATTTAGTGTATCTTGGATAAAGAACTTGATGAAAAAAAAGACTTCGCGACTGCTGATAACGAGTTGTTGTAATCGCTTTGCCTCTTAGTCTCTGGCTGAATTGGAATTCTAGGTAACTTGAATTACTACAATGGTTTATATTCAAGCAAACACTTTGTGTGGGTGAAACTGGGAACTTATTAAAACTGGTCAAAACAAGAGTGGCAGAATACAGGTTTCTTGATACGAAGAGCTCTAGAATATGATTTCTTACCTCCCAAGAAGATTGCTAGAAGGGTAATTTACTTCATAAAGTTTTGAAGTGTTGACACATCTACTGAGATCACGGATCGATACTAAAATACGAATTAAGTAGCAGTTTTCCCCTATCTTCGGTCACTACCTATTACTTGGTTCATCGAAAAGAGTGATTTACTATATGCGAGAAGATTTATTAACCTAGACCCGTCATTATTTAAGGCTCTTGCACAAGGGCGTAATCGAAGTGCGAGCTTTCAAAGTCGATGTTTGTGAAGGGAAATGTTAGTGTAATTTGATGATTTTTTCACCCTGTAAAGTTTGTTTTCTTAACTTAGACATTTAAGATATTTTTTTTATGAGTGAATGACCTTGGTTTCGCGCGTTCTTCCTCGTCCAGGCTAATTGATTTTACCTGCAGATTGGTTGAAAAGCTCGACTATAGATCTCTCAGATGACTAATTATCGTACTCAGGTTTAAACTGTGTTTTGGATAAGTTTGGCGTGGTTTTTCAAATCGATTTAAAATTTTATGGTTTTGGTTTCTCAAAGATTCGCCAAAAATTTTGCCTCCACGTCTGTTCCTATGGCTAAAGGATGAAATTTGGAAATGCATCGCGCATATTTTCGGTAATAAAAATATTAATAGGCCGAAAAGTGTTTGGAAGTTGATATAATATGTGTGATTACTATTTTCGCCTTGGTTTATTGTTGTTTTGTCTGCAAAACTATTTAATTATGTCCATCAGTTCTCCACATATTGAAGGAATAAGTCAGACCATTCGCTTTAGCAGAATAGTTCGGATGTACCTGGAAAGCCACTCCGGTTTATTGATTAAAACCTCTGAGCACATAAACGAGTATTTATATGTGTTAAAAACTTGCACTCGTACGATCTCTAGGTGGTGTTTCCATATGAAGACATTTTGAAATTATTAGTTGCTACCTACATTGCCCCTCTAAATACGACGTTGAATTCAGGGCTTGTAATCACATGAAGCCCTATTTGAAATCCAGATTGTGTTTAAACATCAGCTTGTAATTTCTTAAACAATTCGAGACTTCATTAGGGAATACATTTCCTTGAGGTTTCCATATAATTTCTTGGCGGTCCTTACTTTGATCTGAATGTGGACATTTGTAATGATCCTTAACTATTTTTGGACTCGAATATCTGGTTTTCGTACTCGATGGTGTGTCAATAACTTAGCACGTTCTGCAGTCCTTTAAAGGGAGTTACCTTTCCATCATCCTGTGGATTTCCAAATCGATGGGCTTTAACCGATGTCAAAATGTCAGTCAGGTAATTTGCAGCTGGTTTAAAAGTGCAACTTCTTGTGCCTAATTAGATTACCTTATCTGTAACTTTCAAATTACATTTTCATCGCGCAGTAAAGGCAATACATGTTTGAAATTATTTACCATATATTATCAACGCCAAATCATCGTCATTGTATGCTACGTTGCAGTGTCTCTTTTGTTCCCATTTACAATTAACTCAAATGGCCTGGAATTTACCTCGCTCTTGTCGTCATGACAACCTACAAATAGCCTTACTAAGCAGTTTAGTTGCGGCTATTGTCTTTATCAAATTGTTCTATTTCTACTTCATTAAGTCGGTGACTTAGCACTCCGATTCGTTTGGCGGTATAAGTTTAAAGATTTCATCAAATTGATAATTAAAACTCGTACTGTGATTTGGTATGCAGATTTTTATTAGAAGAAACTTTTAATCATTTTAATCCCCAATATTTAAGGACCTGATTAAACTAACTAGCTGCACATAGTTTTATCTTTGAGGTTTTAGTTGGTTGAGTTTGATTATGGCTTACGTTTATGGCTTATCATCATGGCAATGATAAATTTTTGCAAAAACCACACATCTGGGGGGAACTGGCATGTCCACGTAAAACCCATCTTTTGGGCCTACGGCTTATGGGAGCAATTGGTTTAACATTTTATAAGGGCAGGCAAATGAGAGGTTCTTTACTAAAGATTATTACTAGCCAATTAATGGCAATATACAGAAAAGTGATGGGACGAAACAAATCATAGTGAAGATCGACTCCCCTGCGTTTCGAAAATTTTTATCTAGGTCTTAACTAAACTGTGGGATCTAAGTCTCTCTACCTCGCGGTGGCGCTTGAGTGTTTGACCCTATGTAACGTCAAGACTGTTACCTAGCTCACTGTAGTACTTGAAGTGCTTCAAGTACTTCAGGTGACCTCAAGTTTCCCTTAGAGAACCATCGTGTGTCCTCAAGTGATTTATTTTAATTACCGGGATAAGCCACTTAAGTGGTCTGTAAGTGAGCGTTTTCGTGGTTCAATGTCTCCAATCAGCGACATCCGGAATCATTGCATCTGTTTACACTAATTCTGTATGAAACTATGTAAAGCCCTCTTTATAAACACATACTCACACTTGTTATTTATCCACTATTACGGCCGCCGTTGTACAATCGATGTTGGTCGGCACTCGACTCTTAGTGTACTGCTTGACTTGGGACTATGGTTGTCTAATGTTAGCTACCAACTCCTCAACAAACTTGAGACCGTAGTTCTTGTTACTCCAACAATAATTCAGCTTATCTGCGGGTGTGCAGTCCTCCTAATCTGCAAATGGCTCATCGGAGTTGATATGATCTTGACGTACACAGATACCGCTCAGAACCAGTACTCAAGTTACCGGCTGCCCTACCGATCTGATTAAGAGTATTCTTGTGAGGATTGGTCCATTTTTTCCAACCTTTCATCACTATTTATTTTTAATAAAACGTAACTTTCCCAGTAAATAAAAAAGCGAAGTGGCCGAATTCTTCATCCCTAGTCATCTGAACGATCCATCGTAATGGCGGGGCGGTCGCTGGCTCAGCGGTTATAGGCGATGTAAAGACCACTTCATTGTTCTCATGAGGTATATCAGAGTAAGGACTTCACTTGAGCTAAAGTATTAATTGGTCGCCCTTTGTTCTGAAAACCCTCATGACTTAAGATTTTGAAGTCTGTAATTGGGATCGGAAACAGAATTTAATCGGTTCACCTAAGTGAAGTTCATTCTCTTTACCCCTCTTGCACTGGTCTATCGATTGTTGGGTTTCCGCGCTCATCCGCAAACGGAGTCTCGCCATTGCACACTGAGTGGACAGGCAACTAGAAATTCCCAACTTGGATAAGCCAGTTTATTTTCTTAATTCAATATCATTTGTTTGTGTTGCATATATTTTCCCTTTTGCTACTGGATCTGAGTTACTGTAGCCACATTACAACAGTCCAGGTTACGACGGCATAGATTCACAAAATTGTTGCTAAAAATCGCATTTCTAGAGGAAAAGCCTGCTTTCATTTGTAATTTCGCTTAATCACACATTTCACAACCCAGACTTAATTCTTCATAGCAGAAGAAATAGAATTTCTTGTTTATGAGAGATCGGATGGTGGCGTTTATTTCATTTTGAAACTTACAGAGTGTTTTGTTAATATGGCCGCATAAAGGTTCTCAACTTTGAATGATCAAAATGTATTTTTTGCAGTACATTTTGGATTTGACACTTACTGGTCAGCCTGCAGATCAGAGGTATCGGGTTTTGTACTCTTCGATGCATATTCATTGAATTGGTTAAAATGGTCAGGAGAAATAGATTGCTAATTTCTTTTTACAGATAAGTTCCTGAATGTGTTTGGAAATGCTTTCCTTCAATGAGCTTGTCAATTATTAGTATGTTAATAACACTAGTCGGATGAGCGTATGTGAAGCTGTAATGTTTTTGTTTATTTGGGAATCATTCGCAGCATAATTAACGTGGGATTTTAATGTTCTTGCGTGAATTCCTCTGAGGTTGGAATTCAAAGCTGATGAAAGAGGAATTGTCTTTGTTGGTTTTTTTCAGCCATGTTGGGCTGATTTTACCGAAGACTTCCCTGGCATCTTGCTTTATTTGACCTAGCCGCGATTTTGGTCGTGCTTTCTTTTTAGTCCCCTTCGATATTTAGTTGTCAAGGTAAGATTCCGTGGAAAAAACTGCTAGATGTTTCACGGTCGTCCACAAGTGAAATTTTCTTTGTTGAATCTTGGTCACGAGAAGACAGTCTTACAGTTCGTTTCAGAAGGCCGGTGGTGCAGTGGTCAACGTGCACATCTGTCAAGTCAGAGGTCAACATCTCAATTCTCACCGGTGCACATTCAATGATGTGAATCATCAATCGCACTGATTAATTCTGGCTAACAAGAGAGCTGGTGGAATGCGAGTTTCTCATAAAAGCGGTTCTAGCATGTATCTCTCCTACTTAAGCCAAGTTTTGTGAACACTTTCAATTATGAGGTCGGGAAATTTTAAATCGGACACCTTTGGTACTGTTGCGAAAGGCCACGATATAGGATCTCTCCACGAGGACCAAAATTGACCTGTTTTCTTTGAACCACAGCAAGAACAACGACTTTTTACAATTCTTCATCGTGAACTCTTCTGCTGGACCGACGAATGGTACGGTATGACGATGGACGATATTCGCAAAGTAGAAGACATCACAAAGGAAGAACTGGAGAAAGTAAGTGTCGCTTAAATACATTTCATTGGCACATCAGTAGCCCAAATAATAACTCCTCTTTTGGTTTAATTTTAGCAACGCCGTTCGTCCCAGTTGCGAGGTTTGGCGCTCAACGACTCATAGGATATTTATCTAAGTGGAGAAATAATGGCTATTTATAACAATATTATCCGCCTTATATGTGCACCTCCTTCGATTAATTTAAATCCTCTGTTTACACCTTTTCTCTTTTTTTCTCCTGTTGCTGGTTGTGACGTGTTATAATTTCTCACTCCTCGTCTCCTCTCCCTAGTTACTGAGTTTATCGTTGTTACAGAAAGGATTCGATGCAAATAGAGATCTGGCAGTGTCCAGACACATAATTTAAATGTACCACGAAATGATTGTCAGAAAATTTTACGATTAATTTCCATTAACAATTCGTTCTTATTATTTGATATGAGGTATGCATTCGTACTCTAGCCTTTACATCTTGACAGTTAGTCCAGAAAGGAAGCGAGCTATTGTATCAGGCTCGGTCTAAATATGAGTGTATAATAGAACTTCTTATGCACAAGACAAAGATGGGATAGAAGGATACAAAGGTCCAAGAAACACTAAAGAGTAAGACGAATCAACCACCTTGATACAAATGTTACTTTGGTATAAAACAGCATGATAATAAAGTTGGTTATTATCTCGGCTCTTAGCTTCCCAATGGTAAACACTGCACTTTTGTATTGGCGTGTTAACGAGTGTTTTGCCGTTACTGGTTGTCCCACTTCCAATTCCTTTCTAGCTACCTACTTGGTAGCTTACGGTATTTTGAATTCTCGTCTGCATGGCTGTAGATGTTTCTAAATATGGAGCTGAAAATCACGAACAGACCTGTTAGAAACCTAGCAAAGCTAATACTAATTACGACTGTTCATATACCACAAAATTAATAGCATTTCTTTTTAGTTACAAATTATTAAGGTATTTTTTACGATCAAATCTCTTAGTAACGTACATTCAACTAAAAGCGTCATGTTACGTTTAGAGATTTGTATAAAGCGTGGTCAGAATAGGTCTATTTATTAAGAAGTATCGTATAGATAAGGCTAGTTAATCTGAAAGGGTATATTGCCTAAAACATGTAAGAAAGATGAAAATAAGAACTTGTAATGGCATTGCAATCTTCAGCTGGTTTTCTAGCTTGTAAAACTTGTTCTCTGATCGTTACTCATGTGATTTCAAACAAACTAACAGATCTTTCTCGCTTACTCACTTTAAATTTGGTATAAATGTCTTGATGAAATTACTGGTATGGAACTACATAACTTGTTTAAGTTAATACCCAAAAGTTCAGTCGCATCGCATTATTCGGTATTTTACCTTTGGGTTGGGAACTTGCCATTTGAGATGTAGTGAGTGCTTTCATAATGTTACAAAATAAGAAGGATAGAGTACAAAGGGTGATAGAAAGTGGCCATCTTACCTTGATGATCATACTCCTTTCCCAAAACGGGAGCCACGAAGATGAATACATGCCCATATAGAGCCTATATTTGGCTTCTTCATGGGTCCACTCTCCAGTGTGTGCTTCCGTACTGGCGCTGACGAAGTTGTTGGATTAGCTTACTTCCAACGTGCTTGATGGCTTACCATAAATTTAAATTCTAATTTTCTGTATTCTTACCAAGCAGAAATAAGCCGTTTTAGTGAGAAATCAAATCTAGCTAATTTGTGGATATGTGTTTCTCCTAGTCTGTAATTAACTGATCGAAGTTGATGGAAGCACTAAAGGTGCTCAAGACCAGTAATTATCACCATGGTTATTAGTATATTTGTACTTCACAAATAAAGAACGAGTTGCCCGGATTTCTCATTCATGGTCACTTCCTTAACGCGCGATCAATCCCATCCAGTACCTGCTCGATCACGGGTCTAGCTGTCATAAGTGACTGAAACCAGCTCACAATATATGATATTATCTTCTGGTCTATCGAAATTTGGGTCCGCCACATAGTAATTCTCATTATGCAGGTAAAGCAGAAAAAACAAAAATTGTTATCATTTCTTTATTATTACAAGTTATTTTTAGTCCGTATCTTTCTTCAGAACTGAAATACTGTGTTTTAAAATCCTTTTAAATTCATAGTCACATTGGCCTTAATCTGCCCAGGTTGATTGCAGTCATCAATAAAATTTCGCAGTTTTTTTATTAACTGAAGAGCCAGGTATATTCTTTCTAAAATTTGATCGTAGATATACTCCATCTGATTACCGAAAAATTAGCTAGAAAGGAAAATATTTCTCAGTAGTGTAACAAATATCATTTTAAACCATTGCCTTGGGGTCTTATATCTAATAATAAGAGTAACATGTTTAATTTTTAATTATCGGAATTAAACGCGTGCAAGTCTTTGGAGCTGAAATTACAACATCATTCTTCGAATTTGATAATTTCGACGAAAGATCGGTCGTTTGTAGCACTTTTAAATGGACAAATGAAAAACCATCAATCATATCGAAAAATCTGAAATTAATATTATCTAAGTAAGTTAATTTTAGTCCTATTTCGGTTGTTAATCCAGGGGTTGTTATCACAAGTATTTTTTAAATATTAAAAGACAAACAGAAGAAACGCGGTATCACCATTTTGAAGTTGAATAAAAAACTGACCAGTAAAATAAGTGGGGAAATGTAGGAAATTCAGGGAGAATTGGAAATTCAAACTTGCACGCTATTAGCAATATTGAGTGCAATTGGACTCATAGGGCGATTATTTACATTTTATGTTTGCGATCACAAAATCCTTTGTAAATTACCACTGAATCATTTTGAAGTCACTGTATAATGATGACGCCACAAAGAGAATTAAGGCACTTAAATAGCATTCAACAAATGGCTCCTAATTTTTGACAACAATTTTTTCCAATACGATAATATTAATAATTTAAACAAGTCGAGTATCCACAATTAAAAAAGCCACACTGGAATATAATGGATAGTATATGAAAAATAATGTAAATATTTACTAGGAGCAAATCATTGCTCAGTGAATGCCGTTGGTCCACATCACCCATTGACCTAAAATTTCCTTATTACTTACGATTCGTCCCATCCCAAGATTCAATCTCCTCAAGTACGTTTTCTGATGTTCATTTGATATTATCCTGTGCGTATATTAAGTAATTAAATGAATAAGCAATACCATAAAATGACTAATAAAGATACTGTTAACAAAGTTCGGCCTTGATCATGAAAAGAAATCGCACATACCAGTAAAGGAGGTCATAGTACGCGTAACACGGTCACCTAACATATTTTTCTTCTGATATTTTGAAAGATAATAAAATTAGCGTTAATTGAGATTGCCTCAACTGTAGTGTATATTTTTTGCATATATTCTTCAGAATCATATAATTCTTCGTTAATTCGCAATAGAATATCCTTCTAATTGATATTTCTGTTAATAACCACACTTTTTCGATAAGTCGGTGAGAGCTGAAATTCAGGCAGTGCTATTAACGGAAGCTGGGGATGTTCATCAGATTTATTTTATCCATCATCTATAGCATTTACAAATTCCAGATACGAAACCCCTCATATGATTATCTATTTCAATTGTATACAACTGCAAGAATTTCCAGCTGTAAAAATCGTCCCACGTTGTTGTACTATTTGTAAATTGCTTCAAAAGATTTCGATATGTGTTTTAAATTGTTTATGCCAAAAATCTGAACTGAAATAATAATATTAAATACTAATAATTAAACTGAATCAAATCTGCAATTGACTTGTTAGAACTACCTTACTACAAAAACGGAAGTTATCATATTTTATGCTTTGTATTAGTACAGTGTAGTTGAATACTAAATTCCATTCCTAAGTTCATATACATTATATGCGCCCAGATTCCCAGCAAATAGTAACTAAATAACAAAATGATAAAAAGTAGTTAGAGAATTAGAAAATACACTACTTATTGCTCAATTAAAGTATATTTTTAAATTTTATTTTTAAAGGTGAATCTGCAATATGTAAGAACTGAAAACAAAATGCTTGAAATATGAGTCAAATCATATAAAAATTAGTAAAATAAAGCACATGCAAAATGTGTAATTCGAATGCAAAGTGTTTTCGAAGAAAAAATAGTTTAAAAGAATTGTTTTGCTCAATGGAATTTCCGCTGTTACTAAACCGCACATCCGTCTCTTTCCGCCGCGCTTTGAGAACACACTTTAAACACAGGGTTAGCCAGATGAGATTTTTCGCTACATCATATAACTAAATACCTATTTAATGTGATATGCATTGGCAAATGAAAATCGTTACAGTAATTTGGGAAGAAGTGTCAACGATTATTAACAAATTCTTAGAATGCTAATTGGTAATGCTTGTTGAATTGCTGTGTTGTAAGATGAGACGAATGTATCTTAAACGGCACAGCAAGATAAAATTGAAGGTGATCAGGCCTGTGTGCTGATTATTTGTTCTGCAGTTTCCGTTAAATAGAAATAGTGTTTGAATGCATTCATACAAATATTAGTGGTCTGTTTTTTTGCTTGAAATTTGGATTGTCAAAGCAAATTGGAATGATGTGCAGAATCTCATTGATAAGTTCGTTGAATACTGATGGGTATCCTTTTATGAACCATTTTGCATTCTAGTGTGAGGTAGATGTGTCTGTTAAATGACTCAGCAAAATAAAAAAATACGAGTTGAATGAACCCCGGGCCTAACAAAGAAAACACAGTTTTTTGGTTCAAAATTAGCTTTATTCAT
>CAADRB010000004.1:2454876-2559787 GCA_900708905.1 Hymenolepis diminuta | reverse complement strand
CTGGGAGCCAAATCTGGCGAATACGGTGGATGTGGGAGCAATTCGAAGTTCAATTCGCGTGGTTTTGCCATTGTTTTGATTGACTTGTCACACGGTGCGTTGTCTTAATGAAATAAAATTTTTTTCTTCGCCATATGTAGTCGTTTCTTTGCGATTTCGGCCTTCAGATAGTCGATGAATATTATACCACGCACATCCCAAAATACCGAGGCCATAACCTTTCCAACCGATTGTTGTGCTTTCGGGCGCTTTGGACGAGGTTCACCAGTTGCTGTCCACTCAGATGTTTCCGGAGTGAAGTGATGGATCCATGTTTCATCCATTGTCACATATCGACGCAAAAATTCCGGTTTGTTTGTTACGTTTAAATATGGCCAAACACTGCTCGGAATCATCAACACGTTCTCATTTTTGGTCAACAGTGAGCAAACGCGGCACCCAATTTGAACAGAGCTTTCTCATAGTCAAATGCTCATGCAATATAAAGCCAGCACGTTCTTTTCATATCTTTACGATGTCAGCTAAGTCACGCAACTTCACTTTTCCATCATTCAGAACGATTTTGTGGATTTTTTAATGTTTTCTGGTGTCACCGCCTCATTTGGACATCCACTGAGTTCTGCATCATCGGTGCCTCTACGACCACGTTTGAAGTCAGCAAACCAACGTTTTATTGCTGTTTCTGATGGAGCGGAGTCCCCATAACATTTTTCAAGCCATTGCTTCACTTGAACGGTATTTTTCTCATCAAGAAGCAATGTAAAATTAAAATACGAAATTGTTTTTGATGCATTGTTTTGAAAATAACAAAATTAATGTCACTCTTAGCACAATAACTCGCAAACTAATGAATAGAATATCATGAAATTTTAAGACCTGTCTTTTGAAGGTTAGTATTAACTGAAAAAAGGTGACTGCAATAGAACTAGCGCCATCTATGTGTTAGGCCCGGGACTTTTCAGCCCATGTGTTACGTGTTGATTAATATACTTGTAGTATTAGTAAAGCACATGTGGCAGATTTTTGCTTTACTTAATCAGATAGTCGTATTGAGTCCCATTATAATTGTGTTCGCTTACAATTACTAATCCATTGCCTTGTAAAGCATTAACTAGACCATAACATTCGGTTCTGTATTTAACTGTTTGTTCAATTTTGCTGTGCCAAATGCATTTTAGGCGTTAAACTCAGTTATTCCTCTGCAACGATTTTCCTTGCTCCTGTCTTCCACCAATATGATCGTATAATAAAGCACAATCCGCATTCCTCTAATTTCGAAAAGGCGGCGGAGTACAGTCAACATTAAATGGTATACATGTATGGCTTGGTCGACTACTCAGCCAGTCATTTATTTCAAACCCAATTCTTTATAAGTACATTTATTTTCTCATTAGTGGACTGTTATCTTCTCCCCTCTTCTTGAATCTGAATAGCTCTATAAAGTGGGCTACTAAGCAAATTATAATGGAAATAAAAAAACAATTCTTAAAACAAACAGATAATAATCAGAGTCAAAGGCCATTCAACCCCAAATTTGTCATTTTACTTTGACATTAACGAGACGAATAGACAACAGCATTAAAATAAAAAATTCTGCATGCAATGATATACAAATTGAAATAGAAAAAATGGCCCGATACGAAATTGCTATAAAAATAGCATAAAACAAACATTTATTTGACAGGACAAACTCTAACATATATAAACAGTATCTAAATACAATTAACAACGAAAAGCCATTTAAGTAAGCTCTACGCAATGGCATATGAATAAAATAGCCACATTTGAAACAAGAACTAAAATAGTGAAGACTGTATTTTTCTCTATATAAGACGCTAAAAAGGCTTTAATCGCTGGAACTGTAACAAAATTAATAAAAAACAAAGATTAAACCATTTTTTGGTAATTTTGTCAGTTTGCCACGACAATTTAGGTTGTAAACAAGAAATAATAAGGAGTCAATTTTATCCGGAGTTATCAAACGCAAAGTTGAACTAAGCATTAATCTTAAGCCACGTAAAAACAAGATTGAAATTCGGCGATTATATAAATGATTAGAAACTAGATTATGCCATTTACACGGTTTCTTTAAATGACACTTATAAAAAGTAATATAAATTGTCAAAAATACAACACATGATAAAATGCATGAAGGAACTGAAAGAAAACAAGCTGAAATCTAACTAAATATTAAGTGATTTCATTTCACAAAGTAAATCCCAAACTAACTGAAAAGCATTACGTGGGCACAGATAGTAAGATTTAATTTAACAATCTTATCAGCAGCCAAAATGTAGATATAAGGTAAAATATGGTAAACGTAAAAGTGGGCTCCATTTCAGTTAAAAAATAGAACAAATAAATTTCAATGAACACAAATCAAATGAATAGAGAGTGAATTGAAATAATGCATTTAATTATTAATCTCGACATTCAAATTCAATTATAGACATCGGCTATCAAATACTATGTAAGTTTAAATTGAAATTATTTGATGTATTTGCATATAACAACAAAAATATAACTTGCTGAATATAATAATTATTCCAGTTAATGATAGAAATTGATTTATCTCACCTTATATATCCCAAAATGAGCTTCCCTTTAAAGACGCATCAACCACTTCTAAATTCAGTTGGTAATCGCCAACACGAATTGTGACAGTGCCTAAGCGACGCAGATAATTTGACAAGGAAAAACAAAAAGTAAGTCGATTTTTGGTCAAATTTTAATAAAGACTAATTGTTTAAATTTAATTATTAAATTACATTTAAATTATCTAATTAAAGTATTCATATAATTTCTATGTGTGATTCGTATTATGTATATTCGCAAATGAGGTAAGCAAAAATGCAAAAAAGCAAAAACAGTTTTTGAAATTCTTTAAATATGCTTTGTAGCCATCGTTTCAGTCCTTTTTGTTTTGTATTTTGCCTCTTTTGATTGCTTGAATTTGAATTGCCCTGTCTATTTATTATTTTCGAGAAGATATTGTGTAACGCGCCATTGCGTTAAGCCGATTTAAATGTTTATTGATTATTGACGTGTGTGTGACTGATAGGCTCATTTCTATGAGACGTGTTTGTTTCCTTAAATTTAATGTACAGATTGAAAATCCTTCAGCTTTGATAATTATTTCTGTTTGGTCTGAATATATTCAAGACTTGACGGCCTTTTGATCGTGGATCTTATTAATTCTGCCTGTTGTACTATAAATCTTCTTGGATTTTATTGCCTCGTTAAATTTTATTTTATCTCAAATGTTTGCCATTTTTCTTCTGTTTTCTTCTGTTTATTATTCTGTTTCTATACGTTGTTTATTAAATTATACCTTTGATTTTGAATTTTTTATATACCCTTTAAGCAGCTAATTACTTAGTTATAATGGACAGCTTAACTTTAATACATTAATTTTTTAAGCGTAACCACAAAATTGACATTTCATTTTATTTTCAGTCCCCAAAATTTTTATTTAAAGTTATAATAATTTGATTTGATTAGAGTATTTTTGTTTTTTATTCCACCACATTCTGAGTGATGAAACTGAAGAACTAGGAGTTAGCATTTCCATTTTTGAAATTCTCTTGTGATTCATCTTAATACACAGATTCTAATTTTACCAGCGCGGTGACGTCATTAAGTTCTGGCTTCTTAGAAGAGCTTTTCATGATAATTTACATGTTCAGACAATTAACCATACATTTCAAATTAAAAAGGCGATTTATCTTTAATGTCAAGTGGGGTTTTACCTCAAACTTAAACCTGAATGCAGGTTTTAATTTTTGGGATTAGTTGTCTTATGCTATGGGGTAGCGGTTATTCTAATCTGCAGCAGGCTGACTGACATTAACAAGTGTATATCAAAAGCAGATAGTGCCAAGGTTCGTTGTCAAATAGATAGGGGATTTTTTTGTCTATTTATTAATACTTTAGCAGATTAGTCAAGATAGATTTTTATTAAGGCACATTAGAGAGATATGGTAGAAAACCGGAAATGGCGTAAATTTATAAGAAGTATGAAATCTGGAAATAAATATTACAAATGATGGGAGAAGCCAATTATATATCTCACGGTTGTATTGCTCGACCGTGAGCGGTATCGACCGATTCTCACGTAGTCTGATATAGCCACTTTAAGCTTCCAAATCGACTTCTTCGTTGTTCCACTCTGAGAGTAGATCTGTGCTTCAATTCGGTCCAACATGTTTGCGGCCCTACTTCTAACAAGCTTGCGGTCTAAAATAATGAAACTTATACCGACCGGACAAGCGGTTGCATAACAACTGAAGGTAAAGGGAAGGGAGATTCGGGATAATCACTTTTCCTACCTCGAAGAATGTGTACTGCTATTTTTTTAAATGAAATTTCAAAGATGCTCAGATTGACTCCTATGCCAACATTAATGATGAAATTCTGATATGTGGCGTTCCAAACATCCATATCTTTTATGAGACTTAAAAAGACCGAAAACCGGGCACTTTATGCCCATGTTGCTCGGCGTATCAGAAGCATAGTGATCCCTTCGATGATACAAGAGCATTGATTCCTTTTCCGCGAACCTCCGTATATATTTGGTAACTTAGTCCTCGTCGGTTTATTAATGGCCGTGACTTTGTAAAAACTTCATATTTATTTCTCTATTGCATTCGTTGACGCAGAAGAAGCATTAGGATAAGAGGATTGGGTCAGCAAGGATTCCGAAAAGTCTTAATTTCGCTTTTTTTGATAATCGCGGACATGTTAAGATGGATTACTATAGTCTATTACTATCGCCGATATTTCCTAGATATTTCATCAGCTTTCACTTATACATATATCTCATCTTTGTATATAAAGACAAATTGGGCAATTTCCTAACCACTGACCATCTCCATCATCAGAAACCTGCTAATCTCGTTCTGCTTCCCACGTTCCAGGGTCCAAACGGGTCGCTAAAAATTATTGCCAGCAGCCTACATTAGTGCAAAGGATAAACACGATCTAGTTAAGTCTTCTTAACCTTCTTCACGTCTTAATTTTGTTCCGTCATTTTTTTCTGGGCAAAATTGATACCTTGGCACAACTTTTCCCACCTGTATTCGATAAAACAGTAAAGACCAGCTTATTTTCGAGACGTCATTCACAAACTTTCCTTAGCAAGCATCTGACTAATTTATGGAATCACACATTCATCCTCCCTTACAGATCCATTACTAAAATTTAGCTACAATCAAAGATTTTATCCGGAAATTTCCACACAATGTAACTGATGCATTTGTTTGTTGGACTCAGACAAACTTTATTTCACATTGTCGCCGATCACATTTACGATAGGAAAAAATAGCCAGTTTCCATTGCCTAACGGAGTGACGTAATAAGAAGTGACAATAAGCGATTTTTGCCCCATTTCTGCATTATATATAGCCAAACATATGCAATAAGGGACGAACCACCGCTCTCTTTATCCATTTTAATCCTGTCCGCAGAAATTAGACTGCTGTGGGTTTTTTCTTCCTTGGCAATCTCGTCAACTATATTAATCAACTTAAAACTTCCAGAACACATTTGGAAAGGTGCTCCAATGGTTGACTTGAGTAAGGGGAATGTATCCTGAAGTTGGCCTTTGAGAAGCTCACACTTACTGCTCCTCTTGTTGACCAGAAATAATTAGGACTGTTGGTTACGCTAGATGTATACCGATGGGTGCGGATATCGTGACGCTTGGCTTGACAGAAGTGCACGTTGTCCACCGCATCGCATTCATTTACATAATTAGCCTTTTCTGAAAGGTTATATCTCATTGAATTTGAAGTAGCACTGTGCTTACATTGCTGGTTTTCGTCTCTTTGATCGATCCCTTTACCTTGATGTTTGACTTCATATTATTTGAGTCTTTAAATACAACCTATGTAACCTGGTCTGAACCCAGTCTGTTACCAGAGTTTATATAATGTAGTGTACCTGAATGTTAATTATAACTTAAAATGGAAGCCAAGTTTCATCTTTGTGCCCTCCCATAAGTGGATTTTATGGCCTTCTCCTGCTTTCTCCAACCTTGTTTTGTGGTGAGGATTTTAAAGGGCTTAGCTAGCGAACCAACTCACCCATATTTGTCGTTATAAAATCGTAAGACCTTCTTAATCAAATCTCCAAATCAGGTGCCTCTTTTAATCACCTTTGAATTCTAAATGTTTCAGTACCATGTTGTACCCTTCCATATCTACAGAGAGTTATAATAAGCGGAAAAAAAACATAAGGACAAGAAGGATATGTGTAGTGCATAAAATTGTCAGGTAATGATTTTTTATCAGTTGTTCAACAACACAGGACGCAAAATCTGTCAATTTCATTATCGTACCTAATATAGGCTCTCCTTATCACAACCCGGATTCCCTTCAAATTTGCAATACCTCGTCCTACTCCATTCTTACTATTATTCCACTACGTCTGTCCAACGCAACTCCTGATTTTCCTTGTTCTTTCAAAGGATGTGGTATCCTACAAGCCTTTAGGAAGATCGTTCATTTTGAGGGAAGAGTTCTACGCCAAATTTAGTCAAGCTCCTAAAATAGCTTAACTGACTGGATTTACTGTTATGATAAATAATAATTGTTCGTTCTAAGTCTCTATCATAAGTACAGTGAAGGTCTTACTACGGTATGAGTTCGCAATAAAGCTGAGCAGGAGACGCTTTGGTAAATCTGCACTAAAAATTTTTTGCCTATATACCTTATATTCCGCGATAATTGATAGACAGGGGTTTCACAACAAATCTCTCCTACCCCCCACCACTCAATTTACAGTTCCACCTCTAGAAATCATAAACATATACAACTGAAGAAAGTTTAGTAACGTAAGAAAAGAGTATAACGGGATTAAAATTATATATGTAGATATGTATAAATGAGTACAAAACAATTTTGTGTTGAGAAAGGATTACTCAATTGTTAGATTAAAATCTTCGTAGGGCTTCAGCTGAGAATTAAACTCCTTCAACCATTCCTCGTAATTCTAAAAGGAATACAAACAAACATCACACATTTATTCTCAATATCTCCAGTGGGTAACCTAAATGTGCACTCTAAAATGTTGACAAGAGGTAAGGGAAAAAAATCAGGACCTAATAGACTCTTCACAAATTTGAGATGCAAAACTATTTAAATCCTCTTGTCCGACTTACAATATGAACAATAATTCTTGCCAAAAATAAGGATCGGACGAAAAAGTGCGAAGACATCAAATTTTGTATCTGATATATTAGTAGGACGCAAAAACCATAGCATAAGCCCCAAGGGTCTTATAAGTAGACCCATAATCTATCTAGCCAAAAAGAAACACGTGTACGCGCACAGAATGGACCTTGTGGAAGTCAAACGGGGAGCTCAGTGTGGCCATAGATTAGATTGGGCATTACAGTCATCTACCGCTGTCGCTCTTGGAAGTTTGTGGACATAGGCAAGATAGCCACTTCCTTTCACTCTTTATGCTTCCTGTTCTATTTTGCCATCTTTCATACATCTTACTGACTTTATGCACTTTCATGTTTACTTGCATTACCTATATGATGTGTCAAAATGAAGTTCCATTTAGACGACCCTTCCTAAAATAGCCTAGCCAATCTGCAGATAAGCAGTTATCAATATTGTGCAGCTAACTTATCAAAGTTACTGAGATTATGACAGACGCAAATAGTGTCCAAGAGATATACAATCATCACCAGTAAGATTGTTCCTAATTATTCTTTAATATTCATCTACACCCCCCAAATTGTACATAATCAAGAGTGGGGATTCCATCACAATTACATGATAAAGTCCCGTCAATCCTCATTCTAAAAAATCACTAGAACTAAGAGAATCTATTAGGGTAACAGACTCAGATAATAAGAAGTCCTCAGAAATATGGCGAATACACCAGTAAACATATTTGGAAAAACCTCCATAAATCGAAAATTGGTAAGAAAATGCGTCTCAAAATGTCATACTCTATCTGCATGAAATGGGACGAGTTTTTCAAAGGTTTCCAGTTTTTGTTGAAAGTGTAAACATATAATAATACGTACGAGATTGTTGAATAACACTCGAAGAATGGGAATGACATTTAGATGGATAAGCAATTAAGCGCATGAATCGACTACTCGATGCGACATAAACAATGATTTGGAATTAGTTTAAATAGTAAGTGGGGAGACCAAATCATTACTGATTAGTTCAAAAAAGAAATCTCCAAAACAAATGATGTATTAAATTTAATAACCAGCAATTTAAAAATTACAGAATTAGACTCAACCACCCAGAATGAGGTAGATTGTTGGAGAACATAAATATAAGAAAGAGGCATTCTTAAAATATGTTGCAGATAACAGTGACTCATACTCGCAAACAGACGGATTTCAGATACCTGTTCGTGGGCTTCCCTCTCATCTCTCCCGAAACCTCATATTGGTTTAACAAAAACACTTTGACCTAATCAGCTCTTGGTGCTTTGCTCTAAAAATGTTGCTGATATTGTTAGCTGTTGACTGGAGTCTTAGCCCCTACAATCAAGATCTGGATAGTTAGTTCCTACAATTTGCTACAAATGTATGAAGTCCTAAGTCCAAGATAGAGGAAAAAAGAAAAGCTGAAACTAAGGACACAACACAAACATAGTTCTTGCATCGAGATTGCTGAAAGCTGAACATCGATTTCAATCTTATGTTATTAACTCTAAATGGTCATACCTAGATAGCAATATACTACGGTAAGAAATTAGGATTATTTACCGACTGGTCTTCATCCTGAGAACGATTTCGCCTTGGTATTTTGAGACCCGATCCAGACTGTTCACTAGAACCTGTAGGGGAAAAAAAACCTAGTATCAAAATACTTCTTGTCGAATATGCTACTGAATTACTGCTAAGTAGAAGGGCAGAGAATTTCGTTGCAAACCCATGTAACCTGAACAAGCCTCTGCGACACCTATAAAAGCCTTTGACCTAGAAATGGCCCTAATGAATAGCTTAAATTAAAGGAAATGAGCGTCCTAAATAGAGTCAGCTTGATCTACAGCTATCTTTAAATCCACCAAATATTGATTCCCACTTGAAATAGCATGAGAAAAAATAGCTAACAGTATTACCGTGAATTTAATTTGGATCCTTTGCTTGTAGGCAGACCTTCACAAATTTTTCTGATATACTCAAAATCATAAAAATTTAGAATTGGCATTAGTACTTAATACTCAATTAAGCAATATAGTACGTACCTCGTGAGCTGGAGTTGCGTTTGGGTATGGGAGAAAGTGGCTGAGCAAAGGAGATACGTCTGGCCTCTTGTTGATCTTTTACTTCAATTTCAGCAGTAGTTCGTCGTTTGACTGAAGAGACGAGGACGTTCGAGACATCAGCTAGGGGTTGAAGGCCTCCTCCATAACCGGTGGTTTTTATTCGTGGCTTTCCTATAAATGGGACAGAGAAACAGCACTTGCGATTAGTAGCTCTGATATAGAGTCAAAATGGCTTCGTGAATGCAAGGATGAGTGTGACACAGCCAATTTTAAGCTTCGTAACGGCGAAATCTAAAACGGCAGGAAAGACATGACGCTTAGAATGAAGCAGCCATGGAGCTCAAATAGTGATGCAACGGGGTACAGAATATTTTCGATGCCTTTAATGAAATTCCATTTATTTTGTACTGCTTCCTTCGCTATCATTTTTCATCCATGCTTTCTTATTGACTAATCGGGTAGTCAGTCAAGGCCTATTGTCCTTTTTATATCTTCTTAAAGTAATCTACCTTTCTACTCTGGGTCTGGGCAAGTCGCCAAAATAGATAGCGGACATAATTGATATGACCCAGTATTCACAAGGTATAACAAATAGGTGTAAGCGTCAGTAGCGTATTGGTCACCGTGCTCGTCTGCAATGTAAGAGTTTACGGGTTCGATTCTCTGGTTAAGTCTGACTAATATAGAGGGTGCAGAATTAGAGCCCCTCATAGGCCACAAGAATATCAGGAGTAGGCTTGGAACCTTGCTAGCCCAGTACTAAAGAAAATGCCAGCACACAGAGAGAGTCAATCGGTCAAACATGGAAGGAACTTGGTCATTGACTATATCAAAACATATGCTCAACTTCATACCACTCGGTCGAGGATTGTGGTCAAGGAAAGATGGTCATTTTATTACTACCTATAATCTCTATACTTCGTGGTCTTTGTTTCCATACTTTACTTACTTTGGATTAACTTACTCAGAGATCAAATCGTGACATTTCAACTTGATTACATTAGGATGACACAGTAAACTACAGCCATTATGAGAAAGTGGACAATTCAAATAAAATAAAGGGAGACTCCCTGACGCCTTGATTTCATTGTCTACTACCTGATCTCACCTTCCATCGCATATCGGATTACTCCGTCATTTCTAATATGCATATGTTTCCATGTTTAAAACTTGTTTTCAATTGCCATGGGCTATAATTACAGAGCAATTTCATTTAAATGTCTTAGTTACCCGTTCCCTGGATCTGTCCATTAAATAACGAGTTGTAAGAAGATAAAGCCTCTTTTTACATGTATGCTGGCCAGAGGGTATACGAAAACGAAAATACTTTCCCCTTTCTATCACGTTCCGCCATATGGTGACCTTAAAATGGTCTGTCCGATTGACCTTAAAGTCCACTGTACCTAAATTATTAAGGCTTCCGGCGAGAACTGTGTGAACTTGAAATTCAGCATTGTCTAGTTTTTTCCAATATCAAACCGGAAGAAAAGGTCAATAAATTCATTGTAACAACGAATTTTCTTTTAAGTTAAAATGTCTAAAGATATTTCATTAGCACCTAGCACTAAACTTATTGCAACTTATTTAAACCAAGTGTGGAATCAGAAAAAAACACTTACCTCTTGGCAGATATGATTATTAATTTTCCAAGTTGTTCGGCCTAAAATAGCAAAACATCTGGGCGTCGAGAGGAAAAAATCGACCTCAGGAATAGGGGTCTCGTAGTGAGACTATGTGGACGATTCAGCGTATCTGAGTGTAGGATTTTATACCCTTTGTTTCATCATAAGCAGGAGTCGGTTTCTATTTTAAATGCCAAAAATGAATCTGGTTCATTTGATAATGTATCCGAAGACATTCAGAAAATATCTTAATATAATGGCGCACCAATGAGCGTGTTCATCTGTGAGGACAGACACCATGGATTTATGCTCATCAGTGCACATCAGGTGGGGTATGTAGCCAACCACACTGGATAAGTCTGGCTAATAAAGAGTGGCATAAATAAAGTTTCTCATCAGGAAGGTTGAACGAGATATCCATCAAAAATAGAATCGCCTTCAGTCATGCACTCCATGTATACGCATGTCTCGTCTTTGCAAATAGAATTAAGGGGGCCTGATTCCACATTCATCATGTTTTCCATAATCAGCTCTGAAAATGTTTCCGTCTTTTACCACTTTATAATAATTATATTCTTTAGACAAAAACTAAATTTGATAAAACCTTCAGTTTTCAATTCCAAAATTGAAAAGAAAATATGGTCAGTCGCAACAATACCCGCAAAAACATTGTACCGAGAGTGGATAGCAAGCGAATCTCTTCTGCCTGGAAAGATCCAAGGATAGAAATAGAAAGGCTGAACTTGACACAGAAGACAAAAGGAAGCATGTTCTTAAACGATTCGACACTTAATTTCTCTATTAGAAATAATGTCAAGCCCTTGATGAACATCCTCTTTTTACGCATCTCTATATTTTCTAGTAAATAAAACCAATTGGATGATATAAAGTCAGCTTTGCTACGTAAAATATACCATCAAGTATCAAATAACAGTTCTTGGCTATTATAAGATGACGTGATCAATCTCTCAATTAATCAATAAGATTTAGACAGCGAGCACGAATCATTACTCAGAAGCATAGAGGATAGATCCCTAAAGTTTGAATCATGGAACAGCAGATGGGATAAACCAGTAAAAATACTGAAAAAGTGATTACTCAAGAATTTTGAAATAACTTCTGCTGAGGTTTTATTTTCTATTCTCTACTCCTATTTGATATGAACCCCATCAAACTTTATTTCAATGTTTCTCGAGTTAAGACATCTCATGATTACAAACTGCTCTAATAAGTTCCCCTGATAAAAAATAATATTCAGGAGAATACTGATAAAACAGATTAGTTTAGACTTCCAATAATATTCGTGATCTCAAAATATCGCTTTAAAGAGGATATCCATTCGAAAATATTCATCAAATTATAGGCCAACTAAGCCATTCAACTATTGATATGACCAAATAATAAACAGGTTTGGCACAAATGCACCAAACTCCATGTCTCGATTGATAAAAATAATAACCACATACTAGTTAATTTTTTGAGTGAAGTATTAAAGAACGTTTCCCCAAGATGAAAAGCCATAGATTCTAACCTTTGAATGTGATTAGATCGATCTCCTTTCTTCGGATTTTTGTAGAATATCGCAATTAAAAGGAGGCCAATCACTTTTCTGAGTGCATTTGATTGTCAGAACTTGTTGATTGCCTACATATCTTCTATCTGCTCAACCACTTTTAAAGCTAAGCTCCAACCGAACTTATAACTGAAATATCTCAGCACAAAAAAAGGAGAGAGGCACCGATTGTAAGTAGAAACCTTTACTTGGTTAAGTTTCACTTTACATTTTCCATTAACACCAATGTAATGTTGAAAGTAATGTTGCTGTAGCGCCGGGGTTAACGTCCACGTCTACGAAGTCAGAGGTTGCCGGTTTTATCTCATCGGCGCACACAATGAGCGAATGACCGACTGCAATGGTTAAGTTCGGCTGAGGCTAATCTCTACTGAGATGAATGTTGGAGAAGGTTTTTCTAAATAAACTTTGGAGTTTAATTGGGGCTATGTATCTCCTTGTTCAAATCGTATTTTGATATTAACTGACAAATAGTTCAAATTAACGATTATATTCGCCTCAAATACTCAATTTTCACTCTCTTGTTTAAATAAAAACACAAATCTGATGAAAGTTACCAGTTAATTTGTTGACAGGAGTACTGCAGGGACCGGACACAGGTGCTTTAGACACACTTGGAGAAGTTAAACTTGGGGTAGGATTTGACATCTGAATAGACAGATCTTCAGTAAGAATCTTATCACCACCAAGACCACATTCAGAAAAATCGTCATTTTCTTCTATCGGTGGAAGAGAAGTCGTGAGAGTCTGGTGCAATATTGATGATGTTGGTTGCTGTATTGATTGAGTATAACTAGTAGATGGCAGAGAGGGAGCATTTTCTTGATTCGGCTGAGATTTCTGTTGGTTGGGGATTGGTAACCAGATTGTGGTTGCTGCGATTCTTGCCCGTTCATCATCCGTCAGCGGTTGAGGTCGTGATCTGGAGGGCACCAGCTTTGATACACGTTTAGTCTATATGAGAAAAACCACTTCAGTTGATAAGCTCGTAGAGCGTGGCAAACTACCATTGACGGGCGACCCCTATCACTACTCTATTAATTATCGAGGACTCATTGGCTCATATTTATTGCAAAAGAAACTCTACCAACGTAGAAGAAGGAAAACAAGCGAAGTAATTGGCCTTCCTAGTTTTACTAACTTCACTATTGTAAGCTAGGATACAAAGACGATTGAGACAAGATTAAGTTATGGCCAATTACCTGAGGACAGTTAAACATTATTTCCCCGACTGCTATTCCCAACCGTTGATGATTTAAGATCAAAGGGTTAAATTGGAGAGATTGTGGGAAAGAAACATAATCAAATACTTGCGATTATTCTAAACTACAACACAACATACAGGGCAAACTTGATGAAATATAATATAAAAATAAATTACACAACCCCTATTGGTTCTTAAACTGAAAAAAAAACAACCACCAAGACTAGAAGAGTTACTTTGTCAATAAAGACCGGCAGATTAATTACAATAATATTCCAAGAAATGGAAGAAATTTCTACATTCGACATTATTTTCGGAAACGATACATAGAATTCATGCATATAGTCACGAATTAGAAAAAAAGTCCCAGTACTTGCTTTAGCAACAAGCAAATAAATTTAGAGATATGAAATGCATGCAAGAGGAATAGAAGACATCGTAACCTATAATATCTATTAGGTAGAGGTATAGACCTATTTAAATTGGCTGCTGAAATCCGTAGAATCCAACTGGCTGTAGTAATTCATATTTCACTGCAATGAATAGATGCGTTGTTTTGCTAAAAGTCGACTTGGAGAACAATAGAATGAGCCAGGATCAGATGCCTTTTCAATTCTCTTGAGTAAAAAGGGCGGTAGGATGAAATAAACCATAGCTTGGTTAATTTGTGGGATAGCGTTTATCGGTCAGTATTTTTAAGATTTTACACAACGGTTTTCATTTCCAACGCAAGATAACGCATCTGCTGATGATGCACCAATAGTACTAAACGGTTAATAAAACGGTTTCTTATATTGAAAATGGTTAAGTAGACACCGAAATAAACTTTAAATAAATTAATTCAGCAAAACCCCAGAGAAAAGTCAATGAACATCAATTTTCCTTCATCAACATAAAAACCGATACTTCATTTTCTTTTAGGCCAACAAGTTTTAAAGCCGATGCATATGATAGCGTAAACAAATAATTAAATATAAAAATGCAGCAAAAGATTGCAAAGAAAAATAACGATTTTTATAAAAGATAACAAAACAAACCGGAATTTTACTCTTCCGTTGTACCAATTCCAATGAACAAAAGTTCGGTCGTTTAGAAACTTCAAGAGTCCGAGTGATAAAGAATTTGCGCTTCTTAACTTCCGTAGTTCTAGAGATAACAGGTTTAACAGAAGGAACTGTAGTATCGGAAGTGGTGGGAAAGGGAATCGGGGAGTCATTTTCATCTCCACTGAGTTCATAGGGATCATGTTCTATCTCAACTGACTCCTCCGTTATTTTCCTGCGTTTTGAATGCGAATGTTTGGGAGTACCCTTAGATGATAGCCGCGTCCGTTTTAACGACTTTGAAGAAATCGCTGAAACATCAATGCATTTTGGTGTATCAGTGTTCGTTCTCGAAGGGGTTACCCTAGTACTCTTAAAGGTAAAATGGAAAATTAATTTCACAACTAAGATAAAATTTATAAGAACAAATAAACATACTGATTTATTTACGTCTTTTAGAACAGACATCCGCAAATTTCTAGATTTACTTGAAGATTTAGTGATTGAACTCTTTACGGAACTTATCTAGGAGGAAGAATATAACGAAACATTAAACAAGAGAAACAGTTAATAGATAATTCGATCGTGCACGAACCGACTGATCCGCCTTATTTCGAGTTCCAACACTTATAGAAGACCTTTTGGTTTCCTTTTTTATCGGGACGTGAGATCTCGTGATCTTAAAAGAATGAAAACAAAAAGGTAAATGACAAATATCAAATCATTCAATTGTATTCGGATACCATCGATGATTTCCCCAATTATAAATAGAATCAAATAGCAAATGCCAAAGATTAAAAACAACCGTAGAAATTCGAATTATATCAGCATGATTTCATAAACAGTTTGCAAAAGTAAAACACTACTTATTCAACTCTAGATCGCCATACCCTCTTATCACTTGATCGAGTCCTCATATTTCAAAAAGTGCTCATTTGACCAAACGATTTATTTGGTCCGACTTCAGATTCTAAAATAGACCAACTTTAAACTCATTTAAGGCAAAATTTTTGACAAATAAAATATTAGAATGTTAATTAATATTTAAAGATATATTTGATATATCTCTGCTAATCTGAGAGATTTAAAATATCTCTCTTTTAAGGAATCTGCTATTTAGTAATAATGCGTAGAAAGTAAAGTAATTATTTGATTTATTTAATGCAAGTCATAAAAATTGGAACGGTATCCATTTTAACTTGCAAAACTGCATTTTAACAACTTAATATTTAGATCGAGCAAAGCCTTTCAAATGAAAAATATCACCATATGAAAATTAATTTCATAACTGCTTATATATATACATAATTCTTCTCTTTTCAGCTCGAATAGCCGTTGGCTTTTATGGAATAGGCTCTTACTGAATATGGTATCAACACCGAAGATAACATTTCGCGATGTGTCGTTCCGACCATCTTTGTCGTTTATAAGACCTAAAAATAACCAGAAATTGGAGAGTAGAGCTCCTTATTGATCGATGAGTTAGAGGAATTGTGATCCTCTCTATAATACAAGAACAGTAACCTCTTTTCGGCAAATGTTCGCATACAATTGACAGCTGTACATTTCACCGTTTTCGCTCGAAATCTCTTCATATGATTTGTTGAGATATTAGATATTGGAATTGACGTCATTGACTGTTTTAGCCACGACCAAAAGACTTCCTTGGCGTCTTTATCAATTTAACTTGGCTAGTAATTTTTGTAAGATTTCTTCTTAATTCTCATTGAAATAAAATGACTCAAAAAAAGAGAGTTAAGAATTAATCGTCGTTGAAGCGCGGCTGCGAAATTTTTCAGAAGAACCTGGTGAATTAGTTCTTCACATGCCATGTCTCTGTGAGAACTTAATCCTTGGATCAGTCCCTTCGCAACATTAAGGTGAGCTTTAAGTCTATTGTAATCAGACATCCTTGGTACTATTCTGAAAATGCCTTAATAGAAGAATGGTTAAGAGGCCCTCCATTAGCCCAGTTTTTAATTTTACTGATAAATGTGGATGTTTTAAATAAACTGAAAATGTCCAACTTTTAAGTTTCAAAACCCCGAATTCTATTTCACAACAGAGTTTGCAAAATAAATCGAAAGTATGGCTTTTATATTATGAAATGAAGATGAAAAAAACATGTAACAAGATCAGAAGCTGATTATCAATATTCATAGTCGTTTTAACTTTGCCATCATCTACGGCTGTACAAATATATTGTAAGATGAAAGGCTGCTAATTGGCATTTCGTTGTTTCTCCTTATCTCGGCGGCTCCAGGCCATGAGTTCTTCAGATACTGGCGTTGGGGCTGTTATGGTTGCATTTCGAAATCCTCCCATTAGACGCTGAACTTCCGCTTCTTTAGTCTCCATTTGAGATTTCACCTGTGATGATTGACCTTAATAGGTTCAAAACTAAATATTTCTTCCCAATACATTAAAAAACTGATTATGTACTCAAAGGCAAATTACCTGAAGGGCTAAAGATAATTGGGGTAGGGAGAGTAATATCTGTTTCATTGAGAATGGCCTGAAAGAAGGAGATGCTATTATATTACTTATTTATCACAAGTAATATGTTCAAAATGTAATACGTTCTTACAACTAAATTAGGGTAGATAATATTCTTGGGACGAGTTTGGCTACGCTGCCTCAAAGTACCTGTCAAAAGAGGCCGCTTTGGTGGATCGTTGAATGAACGAGATCGTGAAAGTCCAGACTATTAAATAAAAAATGAAATTAGAAATTTAAATGCCTAGACATTTTAGTCTCTACCTTTGTGTAAATTTTAATCTTACCTCGCCGCTGTTAGAGCCAAATGCTTCTAAGCCGAGGTTGTCAAGATCAAAGGGTTGCCGTAAGTGTAAATTCTTTGCCAGAGTTTCGCGTAAAGCTACCTTATAGCAGAATTAATTGTATTAAGTAAACTAAATAAGCAAAATAAGATCCTTTAAAGCATCATAAGTGTTTGCGTTTTGCCTCCAGCAACAATGTTTGCCAAGGATCCCTGATTGGCTTGGCAAGATAAATTTCTCCTCCGTGGGTGGTATTATAAGCTGGGGATGCCTTGACATTAGTCTCTGCTTCTTTATGTTCCCCTCTCTTTTATCATTTATTCAACTATCTGTCAACCGATTTTAGTTGCTTTCCAAAGGTAAAAATTGTTAAGCTTTTTGTATAACTGTGGGTAATAATGATAATAATAATAGGAGGGACTATATAAAGAGCTAGCCGCGAGGATTCCCCTTGGAAATTCCGCGGCCAAGCTTCAACGAAGAACTTGCCTTTGTATTTCCATGCAAAGTCTCTCTAATTCTCTTACTCTAAAAAATCCCCTCGAGTTGCCACATGCTAATGATAAGTAGAGAGAAAATCACGTCTAAGAAAAAGAGTCCTTAGTCTGACTGATCTCTCATAGTCAAGCATCCAACAGTGTCGAATCCTAGATCCTACGTTCCAAATCTTAAGATCTTTTCCCCAAATTATATCTGTATGACTAATTATTTGCTTGTCCAAATAGTATAATGTATGCTAATTATATAAAAACAAACGGATATATTACTATCTAGACAATGAAGTTTTAGAAGGGACTTAAACACAGTTAATCACCTCTTGTCGAAGACCATCGAGGTAGAGCTCACTGTTGACTGATTGAATAGTCTTTATATATTCTCCTACAAACGACTCAACCGTATTCTTCTCCTGATTTTCCAACTCTGATTCTGCAGAGTTCGGTGTATAAGGTGTCATCTAAAACAAAATTTGAGATATTATATCCAATCTGAATAACGGGGAAAACCTCAGTCATTTTTTATACACATCAGTTCATGTTAGAAATAGCTATTTACTTCTAACTTCTGTAAAATTCCTCATACAGCTTGCACGTAAAGAAAGTAAAAAATTTTGAAATACAAAATGTATTCTCTTTCTGTGATAGAGAACACGTTGAATTCCGTTGTTTTTTGTGCATTTCATGCAGCAAAAATATCTGTTTACAACTCACCCTTGGACGGAGTAAGATCGGGATACAAGTCTAAAGGGTCCGTAAATATAATTTCATATTCACTCACAATTCTTACATTTGTGGATTTATATACTACTTTTAACGTTCTCAATATCAACAAAATTGATAAAACTGGATGTTACCTATTGTTTAAAAGTAATATCGTTACTATTCTTTAATGAAAAGGCTGGTATTATTAATAATAGGATATCCACATCTCTTGTGCTTTAGAGGCATAACATAAATTACAAGGTATTGAAATTTTCTATAAAAGTCATCAAGAGTGAACTCAATAAGCTCTGTTATGCTAAAATCGTGTTAGTCCCTATCAATTGCTGATGTTGTTACAATAAGAAGGGAAAAGTATCAGAAGTGGCTGACCAATTATCGAAAAAATTAACTTGTTATTGCGCTCGGGACTCTTTAAGTATAAAATCACTAAGGAAAAAGAGGAAAACTCTTGAAAACACGAATTTTACAAAAATTGAAACGAGAAGCAGTGGACAACGCTTAAGAAGTAAAGAGTTTAAAACCTAAATTCAAAAACCTAATTTTGTAAGGCACTTTTGACACCTTGACTTTAATTTCTACTTCCACTCGATCCCATTCCTTAATATTTATTGAACTGCTTTATTGTTCCTTGTGTTTAGGTGCTTTCTCTTGGTGAAAAATTGAAATTCTTGTTCCTTGCTGTGGGTAATAAATAAGTAAATCTTTCAATGAAAAATAAAACAGTTAAGCGAAAAATTACCTTTGGGATTCCAGCAACCAACTGATAAGCAACCCCAGTCCATAGCATATCCTCCTGTTTCAGATAATGAATAAATTATTTACCATTCAAAAGAAGCCTTTGTAAACACGAGTGACATTTAACCTATCAACGTTAACCAACCTTCTCGTTTGAGACGATGCGTGAGAAAGGACTCTTAAGTATTGTAGCGAGAGCACTTCTTCGACAAATTTTTACACAAATTCTTTTTCTCAGCACTAAAGTCATTTCCACTGGTTTCCGCACTAGAATGTGTACCTAAACAAATGAAAAGGCGAAAGTTAACATTGAAGGCACAAACTGTTGAAATGTATCTTTAGCTAAAAACAGTTTAGTGGACTAAATGACCAATGGTAATATTAGTAATTCTTTGAGTTATTGGCCATTAGAAGAAAATAATCTCGCCAGCTTGTGTTAACAGTTCCACTACTCCATCTTTTATGCAATTTCTTCTGCAATAAGACGAATTCAGAATAAGACTCAGAAAATGTAAATGAATGCAAAACTTTATTACTGAAAACCAACATTTACAATAATTTCACCCAATCGATAGCTAAACTTCAACCGAACACTCTCCAAAATATCAAAGAATGAAGTTTTATGGTCAGAGTGTCTGTGACTGGAGCTATGCAGCAAATTTAGTTTTAAGGTAGAAATCTCCAATTCACCTTTCTCTTCTTCTTTTTCCTTCTCCTCTTCCTCCTCCTCCTCCTCCTCCTCCTCCTCCTCCTTCTCAGTAAAACGCATATTTATGACCTTAATGTTTGACTCTTGTTTAAATGAACGAACAAAATTCTGGTGAAATAAGTCAGGGTATCGAGATGCGTTGAAAAATATGGGTTTCTAGGGATGGGTATAACTTACGTTTAAGGTGGCATAGATTTCCTCAAAATCCTGCTGAAATATCAGTTCTGCGACTCGTTAGGAACAAGATACAAAAACTCCAGAGAACACATCTTGAAAGATCACATAATAATATATGACGTCAGTTACAACTTTTTTTTGATTGGCAAGCGAGATACGCTAGACGGAAAAGGGATGTCAAAATACTCAAGTTTTTTTAAAGGCCTTTCATCCTACGGCTAGAGAGTATAATTATTTTGAAAGTACGCCAATAGATAAGTTGGGATTAAGTAGGTTAAGGGGTTAAGCAAAGTGCACGCGCAGTCCAACTGCAACCAGATGTCTAGACTAGTTAATACACCTCTCATTCGACCAATGACTGAGTATTTCTTAAACCTATGATCTCGTTAACACCTATGTGTGCAACTCCTTTTGATTAATCGATTTTCATGCCTATTTTGCTTAATCTTTTTCTCATTCATACGGTGACTTTGATGAAATGTTGCCCTGATTTGTTGGACCCTGATGTTGTCAATACCACTTACTCAGACCAGGAAGAAGAAGGGGGAGATATCGGAGAAGCAACTCAAAGGTATTTTAATAATTTCACAAAGACTATTAATAGGAACTTTAGCCGTCTTAAACCCAACATAGGTACTATGGCAGATTAACTGACAAGTTTTCAAGACGAATCATAGGCTCTAATTTAAGGGTCAGTTTGTTGGCGTGGTGTCAGCTAATAATTTTGTATAGTTAATGGTTAGGTTAAAACGGTCCCGAAATCTCGAACCTTAAGAGTTTTGTTTTACAACAATGCAAAAGAGCTTCATGACTTACTTTAACAATAAGGTAAATGCGTTCTGAGGGAGGAGTGATTTTATTGAGGAGATCGCTTTCATGCAAGTTTGAATCCCAGGAAGCAAGAGCACCAATCAGAGTGGCATAATTCTTGATCACCGGTAAGGTCACGAAACTTTTGCTATCCTCACCGTCTAGATATGAACAAGCTCCGACCATTAAATTCTTGCTAGCCGCCCCATCTATGAAATAAATCAAGAACACTATTATGGGCTAGAAAAATAACAGGAACATATACGTTAAATAAAATACTGTATGAGGTGTTTGAAAATGATCAGATTGACCAATAGAAATGATAAAAGGAAGCATTATCACTGCCATTCGTGGACTTTACGTTAGGTTCTGGATGGATAAAATGCACAGGTTCAAGAGATCCAGAATTATGAAATGTTAAACTCCTTCTCACTGTTTGAGGAATATTAAGATAATTTATATTTATATGGACATACACTTTATAAAGAATATACAGATGAAATGCCCTAATATTCTTATAACTTTATTAAGCGATCATACAGTAAAGTTACTTTACGTCACTGCTATTGAGGGTTTAGAACAGGCTAGGGGTTAGATAATATTATTAAGATCCTTGGCTATTCTCCACACTATCCTTTCTAATTTCTACAAACATCATGACAACAACAGGTATTATAGAGAAGACGATTTTAACAGTAGTCTTTGAAGTGAAAAAAAGCCAAAGATGTCGATCAACCTGTATGTGTTAATGGCTTTTGCACTGAAGTGGAGATACCCGAAGCTATGTGTATGTTTTCAGAGAATGTTTATATGGTTCAATTGATGGCATGGGCAGTTAAAAGGATCTTGACATGCCTCTGGTAGAGATAAAATAGAGAGATTTCAAGATATGTCTGATAAATAACACTCTCACGTGGATCACTCAATCTTAAACCAAGTCTCATCAGAATCATCTTAGCGAACTCTGTCAAGCAATTAGAATTCAACGAGTATAAAACACCTGGATAGAAAATTTTCTTACTTGAGAAAAGTGTGCAAGACCTTAGAACTGCAAATGATCCCAACAATAGCCCATTGTTACTGATTGTAACAATTTTGTATTAATTTAGTTTTTACGTTTTCCAAATACTTCTTAGTAAGAAAGCACTTTAGGGAGAAATACCAGAAGTATTATTACGCAAGAAACATTTGTTTCTGTCGTATGGCTATATTTAAGTTATTCGCTTGAAAAAATCCTCTGTTTTTGACAATATGCACCTTTATATTAAAAAATTTTTCTTCCGCAGAAAGGAATCTATAGAAGATTAATTTAAATTTATTAAGTCCACTAAAATAAGTAATCATATCAAAGATACGATTTGGAAAGGGAAATAACATTTACTGGGAAAAGGGAAGCGAGTTGCTAAATTTGAAGATTTCGCCATAACCCTAATCATGATTGGCGCCTTTCTTGTCCAATATGCTTAATAATTTAAGGACTTTGAAATATTTCGTCCAATTAAAGCCTTGTATTCCCCTATTTTACAAATCACTTCACATCCTACTGATAATGGAAGAGGACATAAAGCCGAATTTATCAAGATCAAAGTATAGAGTAATGACAGCACTCACACCTTGGAATCTACAGAGCCAATAGGATAGCCGCTTACCAATATCGGCGAAGATAAGAGGAGTATGCTGCTCCACTCCGGGCGGAGGAATTTCCGTCGCTGGTGCCCCAGGAAGGCTAGATCCAGGTGCAGGTACCAGAACCGCATCTCTTTCTTGAATTGATGAGACCCATCGATTCAACAGATAGCCTTCTTTCGCCTCATCTCCTGCATCCTTCTCCCGTTTCTTCGCCAGCTAAATAACATCAATGTGAAAAGTTCTCAAGTGCAGCTTAAAATTTAGGTAAATACGAATGTTAGTTGTGCTATGTTAATGTCATGAAAGCAAGAAAGATCATGCTGATCTCAAGCGCCGGATTCTCCATCCTCATCATATAATTACCTATGTAATAGTTTTAGCAGCTCACTCAATCGGAGGGATGCGTTGCTACGAGGCATCTGTGAAATTATGATTTCTCAATGAAAAGCTTCTGTTAAATCCTAATTCCACTGATGACATGGGATGAAAACTCGTGGAGCCCTAAACAAGTGCGATGAATCTGTAATACCGAAAAACAAGTTCTCTGCATTCACTACACTCACCCATCGCAAAACCAGGACTTATCATCAACCTAAATTTCATCACTTCCACCACCAGCACATACAGATCACCGAATCATCCTAGGTCTCCTTTCTTCGAGGATTTCTACTAATGAATCTTCATAAGTATTATATGAGTTCAACCTCCTTTGGAAGAAGAATGACTTGAAACGGTAAAATTGTCTATTCTTACTAATCAACTGGTTAAAAAGCACCGACCAGAGAGGACAAAAGATAGAATATTTTACAGCCGCAATTGAAGATTCAAATGAATTACGACTTCTATTTTACCTAAACTTCATCCTATCTCTTACTCCTCTTAGCGAACATTACTGTTACCTCATTTTACTTGGTTTCCAACAATGGAAAATTAATAAAACTTTTTGCCTTTTGGTGGATTATAATATGATAATTATAAATATTATAAAAATAATAAGACATGAAAGCAAAAGTGAGCATTAGCAATTTTAAATTGTTTTAGACCGAAATATTTTGCCATATCACTTACAGCTTGAAGATTGCTTTGAAGGTAGGACTGCCATTCGTCCATCGCGTTGCACCACTTATGCCGTACCATTTCAAGGTCAACTTCCTGATAGGAGTCGGGACTGTATCGATTTTTCACAAACTGGCTCTGTCCATTTTCACCATCGGTAAAACACCGGGTTACACATCCCACTGAGACCTAGAAAATAAATTTATCGATTTTAGAAAAAATTCACTTTACCTCAGAAACCCTGGTACAGATTAGAGACAAAACGCCCCTTTCTTTCTGACTAAGTTCATTTGGACGAATTAACACTCGAATTCGCCTATTTAAACCCTGCCGAAGTTGGTAAATTCCACCAGTCTTAACATCGGATGCAGGAACAACGGATACTTTCTTGAAATTTCCCTGAAAAGAGTAGGTAGGAGTAAGAATGGCGGGCTAATATTTCAACATACATCCTCGGAAAGCTCTTCAATGGCAACCCAAAAATCTATTTGCCTCTGAACTTTTAGCCATTCTTCAGCTAAACGCAGGGCAACTTCATTTGAAAATGCATTCGAGGGAGACATAGGTTGAACTCCTAGGAAATTTGGTTTTCGACGATCGGCAAGATCCGACTTGTACCGACGGAGCTTAGTGGTCCGAACAGGTGGTGGACTACTGGCACGGGGAAATTGAGATCCGTACTGTTTATCAATTCCTTTCTGATTGGAATTAATTGGCGTTTGAATGCGATTTGATGATATTCGACGAATGGAGGCGCTCAGGTTGACCTGCATATTTCCATAGACCTGAAAGACCCAGATAAAATAAATTCAATATAGAATCCCCATTTATTCTCAAATGGGAATCATTATCGCACCACATTTTTGCTAGAACAAGGAGTTATCCGGAAGAATATACGTACATAAATAATATAAGTTTCTCATATTCAGTTTACTTTGTGAAATTTTCAGACTGAGTCAGGTTCTTGGAGTGAGGCATTAATAGCCGCACTCAACTTCTCTTACAATTTCTCACAAAATGAAAGTGTGATTTATAGACGAACTATGACTAATGTCTTACTCAGAGCCTTAAATTCTTGATTTAAAAATTAATGAAATTCGTATGAATCAGACATGTCAGTCAAGAAATGGAATAATTTAACGGGGAGCCACTTAATAGATCCTCTTGGTTATGGCATAAAATTAATGCTTTTTAATAATTTCCCATAGAAGAAAAAGATCAACATGGCTGAAATAGGTCAATGCGGAGTAGGGAGAAGCCAGATAAATCTGGACAGTGTAATGTTCAGTAATCACGAAGAAACACATATGAATACCAAAGACAAGTTACGATTCAAACAATGCGAACCATGTCAAAGCCGCAATGTGATATTTTCAGACAGTACCGCTAGTAGACTAAGCCAATTCGTCCTGAGCCACCTCCCTTATCTCGTAGTTTTCTGGTTTAATAAATTACTTTAGTTGAATGTGGGTCCTAATGAAATACCTATAATATTAGAAAAACCATCAGCCTAAAAAAACAAAATTCTTTTCATATCTCTTCCTCATCATTCTACTACTGGATAAAGTTTTGAAACCATATTACTAATAAACTAGTAACAAAATTATGCTCAATTTAATCCCCTTATATTGCTAATCATTTTCATTTTAGTTTATGGAGGATAGAGAGGTGACAAGTGTATTAACAACTTTGTTTAGACTTCTGTCCTCAAAATTTTATAGTCAACAGGCTGAGAAGTAGTAAGGGACAAAGTAATTGAAAGTTTAGAAGAATGAGTCATGTTGTTTTAGATCTTCTAAGGTGATTACTCAATCAAAACAATAGGAGGAGGGAGAATATGAAAATATCGGGTAAGTATTTAGGACGTATACAATTTTGATAATTACCCAATTTTGATATTTTAGTGTTGGAAGTTTTCTTATAGATTCTGACAAAGTAGTGGATATTGATTACATAGAGTAATATTTACTATTCGTCTTCATTGTTGCAATATTTTGGTCATCATGTGTTTTAGTGACAATACACGAATGCTTTTTCTGTGTGTGACAAGTTAATGATATTTCAACATATTACTCCATCGTTATCACGTTTTTTCAAAATTAGCCCGTTTCATTTAGTGCTTCTTTTAAAAATACCATCTGCTGAAGTTGTAATACCACAATTTTCTAGAAAAGAATTCGTTGCAATAGAGATTTGAACATTCGACATCCATAAGAATCCATTAAAAAGCTTAAGGCCTCTCAAACCAGTTCAAGTCCTATAAGAGCTTAGGAAAGAAACTGAATATTGAATGCCGATTGGAAATACACTAAGTGTTTACGGAAATGCATATAAAGACGGCATTTATTCTGCTAAAAATGCTGAAAATAGCTTACCTCAATGGAAAGTGCGCAATCCGCCAGATTGGAGAGAGTCTGTCGAGTAAGCGGAAATCGGAAAATTCGTTTGTGGTCGAATGTACAACGCTGGGTACTTTCGTAATCCATATTCGTAGGGTCGGGTGGTTCCTGAGTAGCGGAAGACTTCAACTTTGGAAGGACGACAATGGGCTCTTCGGCCCCAAGCATTTGGTAATGACAGAGAATCATCTTTGTGAAAGTATTTGGGATTCCAACAGCCTCTCGAATTGAGACTCGCAACTCGAGTATATTTCTAAATTTGCAAAAATACATAATATATGAAATTCAAGAACAATTATAAGGTAGATTAAGTTTTTAAGTTATCTTAAGTGGGGAGAAAGGGAAAACGTATTTATTTAGAACGCGAAGCCCTACAAAATGAGTTTTGAATAAAAGTTTATCGTAACCATTGGAATATATTCATATAGGTTCTTTCGTTTTCTCTACTTGTTACTATAGATGGAGACAAAAACATCAACAATATACTTCTTACAGAACTTTCTGTGAAATTATCAAAATGAAGGATTGTATTAAAGGGCAGTTTGGCAAGTGAGCTGAAATCATTCTGCATCGATCTTATTTTGGGTCCAAAATAATTAATGCCCCTAAAGTCATAGCAATGTTTTATTTCTGGATAAAGTAGAATTTATGATTTAGAAATTCACCAGTTTGATATGGAGTGGCCAGGGTTTGAAGAATGCTATTTCTAAAGCCAAATTCAACCACTAATAACTGCGGATTTAACTCCCTCCAAGAACTCATTCTCTAACCCCGAAGAGTTTGACATTCCGCTTTGAGTACTGCCACACACCGATACCCTATTCATCAACTGCACACCGAATTAAAAGTCATAACTTAGACTTAGCTATTCCGTGACGGTTCTCTTCTAGCTATTTGGGTGAATAAATCCGCGTCAAACGGTTTCCATCTCGAGTTTCTCTCTAGGGATGAATCCCTATGCGTTTCCAAAATTTTATCTAGGTCATCAATAATTTCTGTGACCTAATTATCTCGACCTTTCATTGACCCTATTGCAACCTCAAATTCCCCGTAGAGGACCATCGTGGGTCCTTAAGTGACTTATTTTAAAGAGGGGGAAAAGCTACATAAATGACCCTTGAATGGGCACTGCTAGACTTCAATTCCCCGGAACCATTCCACCTGTTTATGCTAATCTTTCTCTATAAAATTATATAAAGTCCATTTTATGTACACACACATACAAGCTTGTTATTTACCAACTGTTACTCTTCCCACTCATCTCCTCTGTCCATCACCTCTGTCTTACCCCCTTGAATCCCTATCGTGGTTTGTTCAATAAACTTTGACATGCACAATCCTTGTGCTCTAATTTTAGAACTGTCATTTAATGCTGCTAGCTGTGAGTGAATTCCTATTACTTCAACACTCTTCTCACGTCTTTGATGTAACGTAAATTGTGGTATCGGAAAAATTTAATTAGCTTTCGTGCACTGGTGGTCCAGTGCTCAATCCGCATGTCAGTCAATTCAGAAGTCACAAAATAAATTATCATCGGTTCACATCCGGTGCTGTAGATAACCAACCACCATGGTTGATTTTGATCACCAAAAGGGGGGGTTAGAATAGGAGTTTCATAAAAGAACGGTTCCAAGATACCTTCCATCTACCCAAGTAAAGTGCTAAGAACACTTCTCCTAATGGTCTTGGAAAGCTTCAGAGAAGTTTACAATCCCTCACTATTAAGATGAGTGTCTGTATTCTTTATAACGTATATAATTTTAACGAAATTACCGAAATAAGGGAGTCAAATAGTTCATTGATTACTTCCATGAATGTCTTTCAAGTCTGTTTACTAGTTTACTATTTCCATTCATTCTTTCGTAGCTATTTTGATTTCATTTTTAAATAAAATATCATCCTCATTTATTTTGTTTGGTTGAAATTTTCCTGATCTCGTAAGCTTTATCGTAATTTATTAAGGTTTATTAAATTACTTAAATTGATGTCAGTTATCTCTTAGGTAGATTAAGAAATTAATATTAAATTTCAAATTCTCTTTTGTGTGGGAGACGAAATGTCAGAAAGTATGCAATTTTTAATCTAAAATGCTGATAATTACATTTTTGAATATGGCAAACAAATTGGTATAAGATTCAATACTTACCATTCTAAATATAGATTTAATTCAAGAATTGATCAAATACAATGACAGCGACAACTACTGTTGCCAAATTATAAAACTGACTATATAATTAAAATAACCTTCAGGAGATAGTCCTCGGACGGTTTGCGTTAATTTTATATGGCTATTTATGCTATTGACTTGAAAGGTCAAGAAAATTTCTCTGACCCTTTATTTGGCAATTATAACTTAAAAATAAAATAACCGATAAATCATGGAGTAGCTACATAATAACGTGATCCAACTTAGAATATTAACTCAAATTTCACCAATATGAATTAAGAATGCCTATTCAGACTGCCTATATGGAAGGTATTTTCCTTTAGTTGTATTACAGAAATGATTTCAGTCAACACACTGAGGGAATTATCATTGTAATATCTCCTCTTTGACAGAGTCTTCATGGGCAGATTTTATTTAATTTGAGGAGAATATGACTGAATAGAATTACCGGGGATTCTCAGTAGAATATAGCTAATCAAAGAATACCTGACCATAGAATAAAGGTGCTCGACAGGATGGAGATGGCGTAATGAACACATGCAAATTAAAATTGTACCAGGAATTTACACCACTGCACTACTTCAATCCTATTTTCGATATATAAAAACGGAACGAGGTAGGAAAATTAGCGAGAAACAATTACTATCTCAACGCAAGTTACAATTCTACTCATTCTAATGCTCCCTCAAAGAATTACAAGTTTACTTTTAAAATGACATAGCTAATATCACTAATACGCTGACGTCATACGAAATTAATTATAATTGACAAAATGACTAAGACAGTTCTAAACTTAGTGTTATTACTAATTGATGTGAGTTACATGTAATGCCTGTCAATAAAAAAAGGTTGTATTAGAGTGAGATCATAAATACAAAGAAAAACCCGCCTGGTAAGAGTTGAAAGCTTATTACTGATAAGCCAAAATAAAATTTAATTTAATTTAATCGTATATTATGTTTACTTCTTTCATAAAACCACAAAGATTTAAAGTTTCAAAAAATAAAATTGATTTATTTTATATTGCACAACGAAGTAATGAGTATTAACCCAAACAATCCGGGAATATACTGTAGGGCGGGAATAAAATTATATGATACATTTCATTATATTAAGATGAATCATATAATATGAGCTAAATTCCGAGTAAATACTAAATTTTAACTGATTTAAACATTGATTTATAACATACCCTTCGAAATTGGTGAGTTCTCGGTCGAGTAGATCCAAAGCAGATGACGAGGAAAAGAGCTGCCTGCTTTTATGTCCATCTGAGACAATAACAGTTGAAAGTTCGACATCTATTAGTCCACAGATCTGAAAGTAATTAAATGCAAAACTGAAATTTTGGACAGGGAAGAGACCTTGAAACTTTCTAACAAAGAAATCCTTGTTTAAGGACAAGACATTCCAGCCACTGGTCGCTAGTCTATTCGTAAAAAGTCAAGTACCTGTAATAATCCATAATCAGATTTAATGGTCTGCAATTAGAGAAATCTCAGTCTGGAGAATCCATGTCTGGAAGGAAATATTTCTTGTTTCCACATAACTTGGGCAATATTTGGACAATCATGTTGAACCTGAATGAATTCATACTAACTCTAGACTCAAAACGGGAACCATTTCCCTACATTTGAAACCTTTCCGAGTCCTCTCACTAAACACTGATCATAGATATCCTGCCCTCTTTCTAACTTGTTATTGCAGTGAGGGTAATTTGACCTGTGGTTATGAGTTGAAAATTGTAATATTCGAAACATTGCGTCAAGATAAATAACAATTTTTGATTTTACATATTAATGCTTAGCAAGACGTATCATATTCGAGATACAACATAAGAGTATAAATAAGATACGTTAAAATGTATATTTACATACCTGGCCCTTGGGATTTATAATGGGAGTTTTGTATGAGAATTCGCGAACGAAAAGAAGGCATTGGAGATAGAGGTTAGCCACTCCAATCAACACCAAATCCCCATTCGGAATACGTAAACCTGCCTGTCTTACAGGCAATTTCTAAAGTACAATTTAATTAATTATGCTCTTGCAATAACTAAGCATAATTCAACTTATTAAATTTAAAAGAAAACCAAAATCGATTTAGAATGTAAAAAAATCAAATTAATTCTAATTCTTTTGTATTTCACATATTTGCGCCCTTCACCTAAGAGCAATTGCTAAATTCAATTAAACTTCGTTTAGTCAATTTTCATTTTTCTTACTGTCAAAACTATTAGCAACTCTTATAGTGCTTCTTGAGTCATCCTATATTTTATTGAATCCGTTTACTTTTACAGAAATCATATTAGTTAGAATTCGCACCCTTGAGTAGGGACCTATTCCTTATTTCTAGGCTTGATGTAGTCAAGTTAAAAAATTTCATTCTCTCCGTTGTGGCATTATAGCGAGAGTTTTGTAGCATTAGCAAATTCACAATTTTGACCCCCATGGCAACACAGACAATATAAAGTAGAAATTGACATCATTTCTAAGCATTTTATTACAATTTTGATATACAGGTATCAAAAGAGAAAATTTTATAACCAATTTAGTTTAAAAATGTAAGTCAAATTTAAACAAACATCTAATGGTCAAGCATACCTTCACTTCACTGAGAACTGAGGTTGTCGAAGTGACGGAAAGTAAATTTTCCTCTGGGTCATCTCGATTGGTCTCTAGTTCCCTGAGATTTGATTGCATTCGGGCCAGACTCATAGACCGCTCTCTAACATTTCCCCGTCGAACTTCAATAACTGGTTCGCATTGAAGCCGTCGACTTTCCTGAAATGCAGGAAGAAAAAACATTTTCAATCGGCACTCAAGGTAGGACGATAATATTCGAAAATTGAGTTTTCAGAAGGCAGATTTATAATTATTTGTGTGTATGAGCTGGCTATAAATACCTCAGTTGCCTTGCGTAGTATCCGGTTTTTATTTTCTTGAAGCACTTATCGAGTTTTCTGATATTTCTACCCATTGCAGATATAGGTCTATAGTCTAGCTAGTTTTCCCCATTCTCAGTTAATAACCAACTTCAAGATATAGCAGGAATGTCAAATCTCAAATCGGGAGATCATCATGTGGTGATATCTTTGATTGCTTTGGGGAGATGGCTACGAATGAAGACATGACACATATTCTTTATCCTTATTGTGACCTTAGCTAATTATTGCTTTACGTTACTTGTCAACTTGTTCCACTTATCTAACTCCAGCATATTAGTCTCTAAAATGTCAATCTATTATGTCAATAGCTCGTCCTCAGTCCTCTATATATATCCTCTAAAAAAGTATCCGTATAATATTTTCTGCTTCCTTTCATTCTTTTGCATGAACAATTTCGTTTAAGTTTACAGAATGATTGATAAGCGAATCTATCCATCGAATGCTCTTTTAATACGATATTTTTATTTTATTCAATATGCGAGAGCTGGATAACGCTTTATTTTACTACTACGTATAAAAATATATTAACTGTAACTTTGTTAGCGAACCCTTTTGGCTTGATTAAGACATTGGACGGGTACTTGAAGGGATACATGGTATCTCACATTGCTACGGCGTTCATTGAGAAGTGCATTAGCTCTCTCAGCCAGTAGGTTGGCTTGAACAAGTTTTTCGCGAATTTCATCAAAATTACCAACTGAATCGTTCGCTCTGAAAGAAAAAAAATGCTAAACTCTTTTCATTTTTCCGGATACATCAATTTGACTATGTGACTGTGATTTCGCCGAAGGTGGGAATCACAATCGAAATGTTTGCTTACTCCAAGGTTTTCGAAAGTAGATAAAGCATTTGTAAACATTTTCGGTAAGAATCTTTTGTGAAAGAGCTTAGACCTACTTTATCATCTAAGCGGAGTATTAAATTATACAGAAAAGTATATATTCGCATGAGGTATTTTTTTTTACTTCAAAAGTCATTGTTTTCAACTATTATCTAAAATTTTAAAATCATTTGGTTACCAAATGAAGGGCCTTTATTGAGTCGCCAAAACTTACTTTTGCTGAGAATACGTAACTAAATTATTTAAGGTTGATCTATGTTGCTCCAAGAGAACGTGAAATGTGAAGCAAAGTCTGAATATAGCACTCCTTGTGGTATTCTAAGTGATCAATTACCGATCGACATACATACAAATATTTTTTTCTAACACTAATGCATGTGTAATTGACGTTTAAACGCATTTGGTTGATAAATTGGAAGGTGATTATCGATTTTATCCTCCAAATTGATTAATAGCACAAGGATTTGATTGGATATTAAAAAATAAACAGTTGAACAAAGCCAGCGAAAGAAAATGAACAAAACTGATACAGAACACAGATGAAATTTAGGTAACTGTGAGAACGGACTTTTCAACGTTGATTACGCCGACCATGTCCTACATTCAACTCATAACACAATTTTCTAGTTTCCTTTAAAACTACATTCTCTCATTGTATTCAGCTAATAAGAATGGTATAATGATACAACAGAGACTTTGGGAACAGATTGACGTTTTACCTCCAGAAGTATTTCTTTTCTGTTACCCAGTCATAATTTTACCACCATTCGAATTATTAAAGAGTTGCACTTGGATAGACCGATGCGTTTCGATGATATTAAGAAGTCAGTCAAAATTCGTGTCTCAGGTTTTTAAGTAGTCACTCTTATTTCTAAACTGACTCAGGTCAGTTAATGTTGACTAAACTACAGATCTATTTAAATACTCAGTTAAAGTGTTGATATCATATATTTTGACAAATCATGGGAAAGATTTAAATCTTAGTTAGTTGGAATTTCAATCTAGCTTTTTTCTATACTTGACCGAAGTGAAAGTGAATGATGCTAAGAAAATGAGGAATAAAGACATTACTATGAAACCAAAAGTAAATGCTGAATACCCTTCAAAGCGTATAGAGCGAAAGTCCTAAACCAAGAAAAAGGAATAAGTGAAATCTGACGAAAAATAGGAATAAGCATTGACAGAAATGGTGAAAGATGTTCTCCTGAGATCTGTAAAGCCGTAAATAGAAGGTTTGGCGGAAAATCTCCAGTGGCATTAGTAATTGGAAGAAAAAGCAGGTTGAAGCTGAATAAATCACTTGATTGTACCTCTGAAGAAGGAGTCGCTTGCCAGGAAAGAAAGCTGGATCAACGACAAGATTTGATGCGAACCTGAGGACAAAGTTCACGAAGGCATAGCTTAAACTGGGATGTATCGAGGCAGAAATATTATATCAACATGGGAAAAATATCTCCACCTGAGAAAATAACTCTTTTGGTAATTTATGTCTGTAGTATTTCCCGTTTAGTATTATTATATTTGTTTATTGACCCGTTTTTATGTTTCAAGGTCATAATTGAATTAAATAAAGTGGCTAACTGGTTTTTGTATCTTCACTCTCTTCCTCTTGTAAACTAAGATATTGAGCTTTTTTAGTGTAGAAATATGCTAAACTGCTTAATTTCAAAATAGGAATTCGTTTTTCTTCGATTTGTTTGAAAGTAAATGTTTGTTTATGCACTGCAAACACTGATTAAATTATCCATCGAACTTCACATTGATGTAAGGGGTGAATGATACCACAAAGAAAACACATGCATTAAAGTACATTTAATCTGTTCATCGTTATATTTCTCACACGAGCTGACTTAGTTGTGAGCAAGAGCACCACAAATTTTTGCAAAATCTCAAAGTAAGAAATATTTTCTTGATTAAATAAAGTGTAATGTCATTAATTTAGGTAAGACGGTTATTACGCTTCCTAAGTATGACTAAAGAGAAAAATTAAGAAGGTGTTTGTGTTAAAGGAAATGTTTTGTAATAATACATTAGAGGGTACTCATTGTTACTATACCACCTCCTGGTTTCCATCTTGTTTCACATCTATTTTTGAGGCACGTAAAATCAAATATTTTACTTCAGAAAAACAATGATTACATGCATAAATAGGGAAATGTGAGAATATTGGAGCGAAAATCATAAATGTCTTTACTATTCTCACAGATTTAATTCAACAAAGTCCTGCAAATAGAAATTAAATATTGACGTCAAAATTGATTAACCGAACCAAGCTTAGTAGAAATGAAGAATGACACAGGACCAGAGGGCAGAATCTTTTAATTTTATAATCTTTATCGACGATTTTAAATCATCGAATTAGAAGCTTTTGCATTACAGCCGATTCAAGGTCTTTATACGGACAATGACTAATCAGGAAATACATTTTCAATTGTATATCTAGGCTAGTGATCATGTAAGAGCATTATAGTATGCAAAATCACCATTAAGTATTATCTCAAAGTTATGTTCATTAAAGATATTCATTCATATTAAATAACTGCATTTTTGAATTTGAAGAATTTAAGAATAAGCTGATCTGGAATGATTTTCCTGCTTTTAAGTGGAGATTACATCAATCTTCAACCTGATATGTGATATATAATATTTTTACACAGCGTATTGTAAACTCAAACTTCCGTGGAATTAATATCTTTATAGCACCTATCCCAGGATGAGAGAAAATAGTGGGTTCTCAATATACCTTCATAAATTCTCCTATTATATAAGTATAATTACTACCATTGTCAAAATTATCATTGCTAAGACTTTAAAGTTTCTAAATATTCCAAAAGGGAGGAGGAAAGACTGAGTAGAAGTGAAGAGTGAGTCTTAATTTATCTGATTTATGCATAATACAAATTTGCCCAGCTTTCACGGTAATATTAATAACCCACAGAGAGGCAAAAATATATACAATTTTTCATTGTGGAAAAGCAACTAAAATGGGTAAACAGTAATTCCAACAAGTGATGGAGAGGGGAATGAAATGTTGGTGAGAATAAGTTTCATTTGATTTTTGCATTCCAGTTATAGATTATTTACTTAACGGGTAAGCCATGTTTAATTATTCAAAGTTCATAATCTGTCCCTGGGACTGCTGAGCAAACTGTTGACCTTGATATCCGGTGCTTATTCATCGGTTGTTTAATAATGATGTCCGATCTTACAATTTCAACCCTTTACAAGATTGAGAAAGCATAGTGATCTTAAATGATATTAAGCAGCTTACATTATTTTATGTCAGCATAGGTTAAATAGTTAAATTTTTTAACTTAGCAGAGCTCAGTTAGCGCCGTTCACTCAGGATGAACAATAAATTATTATCTATTGCTCTAAAGTCCAGACTCCATTATTCGGGCCCTAGATCCCTGAGTGACATTTCTTATCTCCGAAGTTCAGATGTAATCGGTATTGGAGGCTATTTGTCACATTTTAATACATCTATTTCTTTGATTCATCGAAAGCACATAGTCGATACTAACATAACATTAGCAGAGTTCACTATATTTCGTATCTCATATATTTGGCCGCAATGAAAACTTTTTTCCAATAATAGATAAATGAGTACAGAGTTGAACAGAAAGCGTCTTACAGGAAGAACTTTATCATATGACAAATTTCCAAGCTTTTTCAAATACCCCCTCCTTGATTAGTTTATGATATAGTTCGATAATATTCTTACGGTTCTGTCCTTATAGAAAACACAGACAAAAATTATTTTTCTTGATAAGGCTGTGATTAAGAGGAGCTATGCATAATAAACACTAAGTCAATAAAAAGTTGATATTGACTCAGGAAACTCATAAAAGTATATGAAATATAAATAAATACATTGAGTTCAATACTTTATATTCAACTGCTTATGAAATTCCACTAACCCCGGCGAATTCACCTTGAGGAGTAAGTTGAAGGAACTGGAAGGTACATTTCGCTCGTTTGAATTAACTGATAATCCACTGCGTTGATTGTCAAGGAGTCTTTGAATCGACGTACTTCCAGAGTTTGTCCCAAAAGGACTTCTACGAAGATGCCGTGGTGTCAGCGTATCACCTGAAGAAGACATTTAGTCAAGGAGATCCCCTATCATTCACATTTTGTTTTTATAATGAAGTGTTTTACACTTATTAGTCATACCCACAGTACATGTGCGCCAACTTTTGCTTGCTGTCACACACTCACCAACAATACCCATAGACTCATTTTTCAGCTGCGTTTGAGCACACATTATCGATCGATAATAATTGATAAAGCCACATACATGCTTCTCCCACTAGCCAGATATTTGTTATAGCCTACCTGTGACCTAGGGATTTGTTTACAACAGTCCATTCTTTTCTACACAATTAAATTAATCAATCATTGCATATTAATTTGCTTTACTTCTTAAATAATAAAGCTTGTATTTAAAAGCATGAGGATCAATTTTAAATTTAAATTGGTGAAATTTACCATGATTTGTTCGTACTAAAGGTCGATTTCGGATCCGAATAATCGGTTGCTGATTCTAAAATGTTGAGTAACATTTAAGTTTTCATACAAATGGAAGATTTTAACAAAAAATAATTATTCTTATTCTTACATTTTCATTCGACAGATTATCATTTGCAAAATTATTAGATGAATTATTGTTCATTGATTTCAATGTTGAGAATTGTTTTCGGTTCATTATGCCTAAATTATAGAAACACCAACTTTAAAATCAAATTTAAGAGGTAATCTGGTACAATGACTTTAAATATTTAGGATATTATGGTTTTATTAATTGATACTAATAAAAAACAATACATTAAATACTTACCAGTAAGGTATGGATACCCAAGAGGGTGCCTCAAAGGGTACGCATTAGTGCTCTCGATAGATAAATTTATTTATTTATAATAATATTTCCTTTTGAGCTCTTGACCTCAATACAACCAAGTTTTATAACACGAATTCCGCCAAATTGCTTAAGTATCATCTGGCATCCAATCAAATCATTACTAACATGCTTGCACCAAGGCGCAGTAACGTATTATATGCAAGCACGAGGACTCAGCAGCACATATCTCCATCATTCGGGTTGATTGACATTCTGATGTGAAACTGGTGGAGATCGTGTTTTGAGAAATGGCTGTGAGAATTTGTAAAATATTTTCACGGGATTGGATTCCTGATTTGTGGTTAGAGACTGACTCCAATTGATTAAAACATAGGGATTTTAAATCAAGCCAAACGTAGAAAGACTGTTATTGGAATAAAAATTGTTATCAGTCCGACGGTGTTTTCACTATTAACATAATAATATGGAGGCGACTTATATTCATGTAAAATAAAACTAGCAAAGCGTTTTGAAATAACTAAACTTGCCTTGTCTCTCATTTCGTGTCTGAATCAACCGTAACCTAGTAGTATCTACTAGACACTTGGATCAGAGCTGACAAAACCAGAATTCCTAGCATTACAAAAGTGCATAAGAGCCCCACTTTACACAAGTCTTAAAGAACTTCTTGTCTTAAACTCTTTGAGGGAGTTACAACCAGGTATAATCTGCAATTGAAAATGGGGACTTTGACACATTTCATAAACTAATTCTAACTTTCAAATGGTACAAATCTTACATCTGGAATTACAAGAGTTTTGGGTGGAAATGAACATCATTATCCAACGACCCTATTATAAGTAATTTTATGATATTCAAATTCAAGTTATCTGTAACATCAACGGTCATTAATGTCGCTTATATGACTGAATTATATGTTTTACAATTGCATGTGCACTCGGTTAGGTTCACAGTAACTCAAAGAGACTTTTCTACCAGCCCTCCTGAGTTTTTTCTCTATTTAAGGACCATTTTGGTAGCAACAAGTTATTTTATTTGGTGATGCAACAGTTATTATACTCTCTCTGACAAGTTTTAATAGTGCCTGTAATTTTCCAAAACTCGGACGTTTCCGTGCCGGGTTCCAAAATTTTTATTATAACGGTAAGAACCAGCGAATTCGTCTAAACTACATGATTTAAGACGTCTTTTAACTCTTCTCTCCAACTCTTGCCATTCGTGATTAATTTCCGGTAAAACCAATCTCTTTCATGATTTTACCTCCTACGTACCTTGTTCCAGATGACTACACCTTGCACCTACCAGTCAGAGAATGCATAAATATGGCGGATTTCACATACAATCCGGGATTCATCAAGACCAACGATACATCATCACGACAAATTTCCAAACAAGTCGCGCACCAGCGAAAACTTATCCACAGATCCGGTCCGTCTTTTTGCCAGGCATCTTCACCGTTATGTCATTACTACTGAAGATGCCCATTCAAATATCATTTGTGAAATCAACGCCATACACAACGAAGATTGTTTCACATATGGCTACTTAGGAGATCCAAAATCATCAAGGAAGATGACTAAATCATAGGCTCCTGGTCAAACCGTTCTTCCGTATATATATATATGCCCCACTCTTTGTAAGCAGGAACAGATTGTCCGAGTCATTTGCTACCGCTTTCATTCATCGTCTGAACTGTACGAGCCGCTAGATCAGTTAGAGTAGTTAGCATAATTTAATAACCTATTAAGATAGGTAGAGTTATATTAGCACTAATCTCATTACTAACCCTACTTTAGTAGGCCAGCTAAATTAGACAAGATATTATTTCATAGATCAAATGCTTTAACAAAAGACTAATAGGAAACAACAGGCTTTCTCAAATAAGAAAACCAAAAATTAATTAGGACCATGTTTTTATTGACAAGAGGCAGAAAAGAGAGAAAATGGGAAAAGTTGAAAGAGGAATTGAAATAATGGATTTAGAGTTGTGATAAATAGGTCAAATTAAGAGGCACCATAGTAAATTTATTCTAATGTGCTTTTTTAGTTAGTTTGATGAACAACCGATAAAAAATCATCTGAAAATGAAGACAGCACAAATATTTGAAACAGTATATGCATTTAGGGAAAGTTACAGAGCTATCAAACAAGTTGGCATTATCTATACATTGTATTCATCTGACTTGGAATGTCTCACTTGATACCCTATTTTTAATTTTAGAAATTTATGTTTCTGAATGTATTTAGAGGAATCGACAAATTTTTCTCGCTCTAAGCCACCAAATTCAAACACAAGAAAGAAAGGAGCATTAAAAATATTTTAAATTTCTAGAAACTTATATGCAAGATTGAAGGACTATTTTCGAAATATCAAATGTCGGAGCTAACAATTAAATTAAGATAACTAATGATGATTTCATACAAAATGGAATCAAGGTAAAAATAAATTACTTTATTACCGCATATGAGAGGAAGCAAAAAATAAAATAAACTAAATGGAATTTTTTCGGGACTACAATTTTTAATTAAGCGCGCTAGTATTAATTATCTCTAAATTCACAGTCATGAATTATGTATTAGATTGAATACGGATGAAACCAGAAACAGACTGAGCAGCAAAACTTCTATTAAGCTGAAAATGGTAGTCTTGCAAATCACATAATTCTGTCTATACATAGTAAAGTTTCATATAAATCCAAGTTAGAGTAAATTTTAAATAATCAGGGTAGTAAACTTTGGCAATCTGGAATTTTTGATCACTTGCAATTCCAGACAGTTGAAGAAGGACCCTATAATTATCGTTATATTTGTTTTAAGTTTACGGCAAATTTAAGCTACGATTAACGGAAAAGAACAAATAATTTATACCATTGAACTTCTTATCAATTGCTATTCCTTGCTAATAGATCATTTCTGGTTCTAGATTTAAATAAGGCAGTAAAAACGCATATTAGTATCTAAACAGTTTGGTTCTTTTGTGATATATGTTAATCAACAATTATCTAAGTGTCGGACCAGAACTTGATAACTGGATAGAGTGAAAACATCATTCCATTGGATACTTACTTGCTTTCTTATTTTGACATCTTGATTGAATTTATAGCTAAAATAAATTTTAAAATTAAGCTATCAAATGGCAATGATCTAAAATAAAAATGCATGAATTCATGCAGACTAAATTCTAAACAAAACATCTCAAAATTTTAGTAATTTAAAATACTAATCTTTGCCATTATAATAGCGTTGCAATCCTAAACAACATTTTCTTTGTTTGCTATTTATAATCAGTCATTCTTGAGGTCAGTATTTCGCGCGATTTTACAGTAATTCCAAAGTAGGCTGTAGGTTATGGTTCGATGCTTGGGACTGTTCGCTTTGTTATGTGCATTTTCGCTCGGAGAAAGCTTTCTATTTTCTGGTGCCGGCGAAGCTTCTCTGTGCAGGTCGTATTTTACTGCTAGAGATGAAGGACTGATTGAAAAGTGCGAATATCTTTGGCTTTATGCAACCGTTTTCCAATCTGATATTCAATCCATTGACTGTCAAAGCTGTAAACACCAGTTAAAGAATAATAATTATTCCGCGCTTTCGAAGATTCTCAAAATACGACAAGTAATTTTACGAAATTCTTGTTGATTTTTTATTTAGAAATTGGATGTTGGAATCGGAGAGATTAAGGATTTGCATAAAAAATTGGTAAAAAAATTGTATATTTATTCATTTATTAGAATGATGAATCTCTGTTGTGCGCTCTAATCGGTCAATGCTATAGAGATTCATTTGTTCTACCGGTAGGTTCTGTAATTTTTCGTTGGTAATATCCTATAATAGAGTCTAAAATTTAAAGTAAATACTACTTGTGACGACTGTAAGAAGATATTTGATGATGTTCGGGGTTTGCTTCAAGATAACGACACGAAAAATGCTGTTGCTGGTTATTTAAAGAAAGCGATTTGCTTTGAACTTCCCCTTCAAGTTATCGACATCTGCAAGCATACTATTGACTCTTATATCGGTGTTCTGATGGATTTAGCTGCCAGCGAAATAGTAATTTTAACTGAAAGAATACATACTTGTTATTTTTTCGTTAGGAATCTGGTCCAATTTGCTCTGTATTCGGCCTATGTTCTACCCCAAAGATTCTAGCAAAAGCTCAACTAAAATCCGATGGAGCTTATTCATGGATCAAAAGACCAGCTCCTGTCGGATTTGAGTTCTTCCACTCTCGTCTCAGTCCTCCTAAACAGTCTGAGGATTCAACCGCCTGCACTGAGTGCATTAATGTCTTCTCCCGAATTCGGGATGAAACTAAGGACCCCCAATTCGATCAGGTTTTGAAAAATGTCGTTAAGGATAAACTATGTGAATCGTTCGGCTACTTCAAATCCATGGTAGTTCAATAATTAAATTTTAGCCTTAACTGGTTCTACCTTTTCCTAGTGTGAAGCCGCCGTTTCCAGTGAAGTTGACAGTATGATCGATAATGCGTCAAAGATGAACATCACCGATCTTTGTTTCTTCTTTAATCAATGCAAACAGAATGTGTCTGCTGAAGCCAGAGCCTTCAAAGCATCCCTCTACAATCGTTTCTCTCAAAAGGCTCTCGAATTTCCTTTTCTGTGCCCAATTTGTGAAAAGATGTTCGAAAAGGTCTTTGCGTTAATTATGAACAATCGAAGTGAAGCTGCTATCGTTTGGGCTCTTGAAGAAGTTTGCTACATTCTTCCCTCGGAAACAAGGCATAAGTGTCTTGATTTCTTCGAGGAGTGCTCAGATTTCATCGTTCATGAAATTATTGAGGGAACAACGCCCAAACTCCTCTGCATGTCTATTGGAATATGTAATACGTTTGGAGTCCCACAAGTCCCTGTTCAAGTAAGTTCCTGTTCGCCTTGTTTATACTGCTTCTTCAAATGGTGCGAGTCAAATACTTATTTACTTTATCTTATCATCCAGAATTCAGAATGCCAGCTCTGTAAAACAATTGTCGATATTATCTATCAAAACATAGAGGAAAATGCTACTAAGGAGGAGATCATTAAAGAATTTGATAATGTTTGTTCCCATCTTCCTTATGTCCGGGATCAGGTAAGCTAATGGTGATTGTTATCTGTTTACTTATAAATTTCACTTTATTACTGGTCCGAAAAATGGGTGCATGTAGCCCTATTAACTTAAATTTTGGATGGGAGATTTGATACTTGGAGGTCTAAACATCGTAACTGCAAGTGAAGGAAAGTTGACTTGCTGGATACTGTCCATTTAATTTAAAATAGTCTTAAAGATAAATGATCAAGACTGATTTGTTTTTGGGTGAATTAGGGGAGACAAATTACAAGGTAGTTATATGGGAATATTAAGTAAAATTCCATAACTTCCAACCCCATTTATGAAAGCGTTTCCAACTTACCTTGAGTAGAGGTATTACCGTGAGGTCTCCGTGGTGAGGAACTCGAATTCTGTCATCTCCTTGTTAGATTTAACCAATGTGGTTCACCATTCCACTCAGTAGATGCACACCAAGCATTATCGAATCCGCTCTTTCTGACTAGGCTGACGAGAATTGATGTAGCACTGGCTCATACTAATCGTCTATTCCGTGAACCAGAAAGGAATTCAGTTCTTTCTGACCAAGTTGAAATTGTAACACATTAACCTCGTACTGGGGTCAGGTCAGGTTGCCGCAATAATATTCACAGAGGGCTATATATGAAGAATGGCCAGTATAAATTACTTGCAAAGATGGAAATCTAGATATATAAATTTTTAAAGTGTTGGCCGTCTGCATCACTGGATGGGCATTCGGTCTCATGAACGCTGACTTGGTAAAAGTGCATCTTGATCTTCTTATTTCCTCTTTATTTCACTGTTTATGTTTCGAATTTATCATTTTCGATTGCTCCTTAAGATGAAATTTTTTCATAATCGGTACAATGCGTTTCACATAGTGTAGATAACTTCATTCGGTTAAATATTGGGAATGCGGCCAGATTGGTAATCTCTTGACTGCATTTTTCTTAGGATATTTGAAACGTCAAGAAATTGGGCATCTGATGTTATTGGAGTTCACTCCATTCACCTAATAGTAATCGCCACTATAACAGCATCGACCTACAGTAAGATTTCACAAAAACTATTTAAAGCCTTCTCTTTCTTTACAGTGTAAACTGCTTGTGGACAAATATGCATCCCAAGTGATAGATATGTTGGTTCAAGGAATGCCGGCTGGAGAAGTTTGTCAGGTTAGTTTACCGGTGTTTGTTTTCTTACTCTAATGTAGAAATTGGGATTCTGCAAAGCACCATCTACTCTCCTTAAATCGAAAGTTGGTGACAGTTGTGTTATCTGTGAAGGAATCGTTGCTGAACTGTATATCAAGTTGCAAGACAATGTTACAATCGATCGTATTAAGTATTACTTGGAGACTCTCTGCAATGTTGCTCCCTCCAGCTTTTCTGATAGGTGTCGTTCCATGGTGGAACAAAATACTGCCGCTATCATTGATATGATTATTCAAAAATACTCTCCAAGAAAGGTCTGCGAAGAACTCTCGATTTGTTATTACCACCTGCACGCAAAAACTGACAAATGCGACGTCTGCAAGGAGATTATCGATTATATTTATACTCGTCTGGAAGATGATGCTACTGCAGATCATATTGAGAAAGTTCTCGAAACTGTCTGCCAATATATGCCCACTGACGAACTCAAATCAACCGTGTGTTTTTCCGTTCTTTTCTCCACTTTTATTATGACCCATTACTAATCTGAGCCCTTCATTTTAGTGCCACGAGTATGTCAGAGCTTATACACAGGTCTTGATTGATCTCCTTGTTCGAAACGTGCAACCTCAGGAAATTTGTCAGGTGGGTTGCCCTCTACATTGAAATTGGATCTGGACCCCCAGATGATCCGAGCTCTTTCTAATACAGTCGTTCTTTTTCTTTAGGATATTCACCTCTGTCCACCACACTTCATTGTCCAAAGTCTGTGCTCCGGTGATCCGTCTATCATTTGCCGTGATAACTACACCGCAAAACTCTGCAGCCGTGAGGCCTTCTGCAGGGAATTCTTCTGGCAACGTCCTGACGAAGGCGACTCGAAAACTCGCCGACCAACTGTTCGCAAGTACGTTCAGCTGCCGACCTCCTAATTTGATGTCATTGATTCCCCAATTTTCCTGTTGCTAATCATCTTTAATTTCAGCAGATACGATTGCAGAAAACTGGACACAATGGAAGAGCGATGCTCTGATGCACGCTTGATGAGACTGTGTGGTTTTGAATCCTTCTGTCTGAACTTCAAAGGCTCGTTGGTAGAACTCTCTGAGGCTTGTCAATTCTGCAGAAACCTTCTGGCTCAAAGACTCACTTATGGAAGTTCCGGTGTTGATTGTTCTCTCTACGTGAATCCGGAGGATAAGAGGGTGGTATGTTTAATCTAATTCGCTTTTACCATTAATTTGAGTCACATGAAGAATAAAATTTGGGTAAGAAGATTCGTAACTCTCAGAATCTGAGCAGTTTCGCATGAGAGGTATTTCTTAGTATTGGATGGAATTGCTTTTCTTCACTCACCGTTGGTCATTTGAATGATTATCTAATTGGTGACCTCTGGCATCACTTTCGGATACAAATGACACTTCATGTAACCAGTTTTTAGTGAGTTTAAGAAGTATAAACCTAAACATGTTACTTTAGAGGAGTAATTGGTAATACTTATCTTTTCTAATTGAATATCATTACATTATCACCGGAATTTTTCCATCCATGAATAAGCCATTTTCTTTGCTTAAACTCCCCGATGAAGTGCATTGTTTTTCCTCTGTGTTGGCATTTCAATTGTCTTTATTCTGGGGCATTCCCGCTACATTAAGATTAAATGCAATGAAATGCAATTTTTTCCCATTAAGCCCATTTATTTATAGGGCAGCAATTATTTCAAGGTCAGAAATAGCAAAGAATTTTCAATTCGTTCTGGGTTCCTATTGTTCAACAATGAATATCGTGAGTTTCGCGAACCAGTTCTAGTACTTGCTGTATGGAGGAAATGTTAATAAAAATGAGTTTCCCTTTCTAAGATTTACGCATATTTGATGAATTCTTCGAATGACAATTTTCGCTGTACTTCAGATTAGAAAAGCCCAAATTAGATCCAGATACATAATTCGCCCTGTGCAACAAGTTTTTGGTATATTAAATAGCTTTAGATAACCTTTACTTGGATATACTAGCAGTGTTATCCGAAGTTTTAAAGGAAAAAACACTCCACACTCGTGCTCATCACTCTTGATTTGGGTTATGGGATGGCATCCTGAAGTCACCATGATGAGAAGTTTGCGTTAATCTGAAATAACCAGTAAGGTTGACCATCCATATCTCTGGGTGTGCACCGATGGGCTTCGATCTCAAGATCTCTGTCGAATTTGCCAGATGTGCACACTCATCACTGTGCCAATGGTTTACACACAATGTAACCGGTTCCGGTACTTCAATGGGGTTAGGAAGTATTTTTTTCCCCTTTGTGATTCTAGTTTTCTAGAACTTCCATTCAAAGAATAATACAATATCTTCATTTGTGTCACTTCACGTATTAATTTCCGGCCATCATTATTCTACAATATTCCTTCCCTAGTTATTTTATATGCAAAGTGGTTTTTTACTTTTTAGCACAGTAAGTTAGTGATTATTTTAAAGTGTATGTCAAGGATACATATTAAAGAGTGTACCTAGCGAATTTGCATTCTTAACTGGATCTGAAGTGATTCCTGAAACATTTATTTTATTAGACTGAATGCTTTTTAATACACTTCCGTTATTCAGGAATGAATGGGTACATTTTTGTCACGAGTTTCGCAAACCAGTTCTAGTACTTTCAGTGAGGCAGGAAATTACAGAGTGCGTAAGGTATCTGAAGACACTTATATTTTTGTAATTTAAACTAAACCGATAATAGAAATTGCAAGATTTCTGCAAGCCACCAGATCTTTCGTTTGCAAAGTTAGAAAGGAGCTGCCGAATGAAAACAATGGAGATGAATTGGCCGCCACGAGGAAGAGAAAACAGGAGCATTGTCAACGCTCTGCTCACTCACTCACTCAGAACACCTGAATCTGTCAGAAGAGTGCATAACATGGCATGATCGACAGAAATTGTGGGTAGTCAATGCGCGATATCTTGCCAAAGATCTTCAAGTGTCTGAAGGAACAACAATATATGTGGGATGTTGTTCATCAACACCTCAAATACACATCTCATAGGTTCTTAGACGAGGTCAGTTTACGTGGACAAAAACAACTGAAGGAAATCGTTTAATGCATGCAAAACCACTCTTAAACAAATTGAAGCACCCAGAAGAACAGGAGTGTCTTTAGTTTTACTCCGACCAAAAATTCCATCGAAATGAAAAGTCAATGGAAGAAATGATAGGTGGGTATGTGTGAGCGAACCCCACTGAAGTTCCAACTGTTATGAATGTGCATGAAGTTTCCACCAACAGTGATAGTTTTCGGTGTTGTTGTTATTTCAGTGAAGGGTACATCATGACTCCTCAATTTTTTCCACAAGACCTTAGAGTCAATGCAGGTGCGGATGCCACTGTGTAGGCTCCCCGAATCATCGTTGTTAAGCCGCCTTGGATAGACAACGTAGCCAATGGAGGAAGACTCTAAATTCTCCTCCATCAAGATTCGGCTCCATCCAATAAAGTTCTCAAGACTCAGGATTAGATGATCGAGAATTTTCGTCACTATGTCACACCAAACTTATGCCCGTCTTCCAACTCACTGGACCTTAATCCTTTAAATTGTAATGTGTGAGATGGGGTGTGGTTGAAAAGGAAGTTGATAAGTATCCCCACAACACCAAATCCTCCTTTCTGAAGGAAGTAATGGGCTGAGGAATGGGGGAGACATGAATAAAGACCACCTGATGAAAATTTGTAGTCACTTGCTTTTGGACTTGAATTAAATGGGTAATAAAAGCTGAAGGAAGGTATGTAGAATACAGCCTAGGTTGATTTAATGTTAATTTGTTTTGTTATAAGAAATTGTAAGTTTTAACCATCAATAGTTTCATTTTCTGTTTTTCTAAAAGTGAGTAAGATGTCCTCAGATGACTTACAAACCCTGTATATGCTGAGTTTATCTAATTTGAAATTTATTGTGGAAGATTGATTAGATTTTCCACTTACAATTCTCACTGCATCCAAGACGACATAAGAGAAGTCCAACTTAGAAACCTCTTGAACACAGCTAATATTAACTCAGAAATTTTACAAAATACTCTCTTGGATTGGGTCAGTTAATGTCTGAAATTCTAGCTAGTTTTACTGCTAATTGTAAGGAAAGTAGTGTTCGCGTCTCCACTTATGGGGGACAGACAGGGTTAATGGTTTCGATAATAGTAGTTTGCAATTAGGTTATAACTCTGGTCATTACGTATCACTCCACTACAATTACTCATCCTCTTTTTCTTTTAGTGTGAGCGCATCCGCAAATTGAAGTTGTCTGGTCGTACATCATTTAACAGTCTTGAATCTATTTGCAAGGTAACTAAATGTTCTCCAATTGTCTTACTCCTAAAGCAGTTGATGATGAACCCAAATCCGTTGTATATTCTTTTTTTTCAGAAAAACGAGCTATGTGTCAATAAGATTCCCTTACCACCGTCATCCCCATCTGAAGCCAAAAACATTCTCGGTGGTGACCCTTGTCTCTGGGGTCCCTCAGTGACCTGCCGTGATCTTGACATTGCAGCCCGTTGTGGTGTGACCACTTACTGCCAACAGAATGTCTGGAAGGGTAAAGATTCTGAACGGAGAATTGGTCTTCACTTGGTTGATTGTGATCGTCCACTGGATGTAATTTGTATCTCTCCTGACCTCCGTTACTGCGGTTCTGAGGTGCTTGAAAAATGCCGAATCTACTCAACTTCACAGAGTATTGGAGACATGAGAAATGAGATGTGTAAGGATCGTCCATTGAGCTTCTGTTCTGATCCTAAGATGGTTGAACTCTGTGGAATGGGAGAGTACTGTGAAGCTATGAGCATGACTCCGACTCCTACTCCTCCAACAACTCAAGTAGATGATGCCCCGATTGACCCACGCTGCCGTCTTGGTGCCGCTTTTGTCTGCCAAAACTATCAGAATGCTGTACTCTGCGGGGAGGTTGAACTCTGCCGTACTCGCGGTTTCTGGTTGTAGAGTGGTAGCACGTGAAGAGATCACTATGTGTGCAAGAGAGCATTCCCATCCGCTTGTTTTTCGTTATTGCCTCCTCTCGTACTATTCTTGTGCTGTCATCTCTTTTCTTGCTTTTATTGATTGGACCGATCTTGATGTTAAATGTTCTAACTCTTTTTCTATCAATTTTACACGATTTTGCATTTGCTTAATAAAGTCATTTGTCACCCTATAATTCGATTATTATTTCCTGTGACAGAATACTTAAACACGTATCAAGATAGCTTATGGAACATGGGGCAATAGAAGGGACATTTGGGAAATCGGATGGGTGGGCTTCCTCTATGATTCAGGATCACAAAAACGTCTATATTTTCATACGTCAAATTTCATAGCGGTATTTTCGTAGCCACCGGCTGGGTCGTCAGTAAGGTTCGTAGTGATGAATTCGCCAGTGTCTTGTCATCTCACTTTCATTGGTTCGATGACACCGAGGGCTCACACAGATAAATTATCTCTACTAATAACATTTGTCGTTATGTTCAGTAAAGCGAACGATTTTTTATCCAAGTGTCGTCTCATCCAACTACGGATAGCTTTAGATTTTCCTATTTTGCAGTCGACATCTCAATGGAAGTTTGATCACAGTCTCGCCTTTAGAGCCGTCCGGAAACTATGTCCTTTCCTTTGTAAATATATGATGAAGGCTATAGTATTCCATCAGGTTGACTCTTAATTCTGCGCTGTTCTAATCGTCAGATGGCGAATTTTATTGAGTGTTCATAAACGAACAAAGAATGCAACATCATTAAACGCCTTCATCGTACGTTTATTCCAGCGCTTGCTTTCTTCCAATTAATATTTCGAATCCTTGCCTTTTTTCCCCTCCCTTTCGTTTGCGGCTGTCCAATACACAAATGGTCCTTATTAACTCTTCTCATTCGGGAAAGGCTGTTGTTTTCTGTTAGTTTTAAGAAAAATCATTAGTGTTTTTAAAGAGACATCTCTAAGTCTACTTTTATCAGACTCTTAAAAAATTTTACTGTCAGGATTAATTATACTTTAAAGGTTATCATTTTCATAATAAGTGCCTTAATATTATTACTCTTGACGAAGAAAAAAAAATTTGTAAGCCTCGAAAATCATCGGAACGATGGGAGCCAAGGGATTTAGAGGGAGGGATCGAATCGAAGTTGGGGATAAAGCTACGCTATCGACAGAGTCTTATTTCGTTTGATCTGTTGGTTATTTCACTGCCAAATTCCAGAGTTTATTATTTTTTATATCCCATTTTTCAGTCATAGGGTTTTTGAGTGTCCTGGGTATACTGACCACTTAATTAGTTCTGATGGTTGATGTCCCCCCTATATCCATTCCTTTTTTTTATATAACGAAGATATTAGCAGAACAGTTAAACATTGCAGAACCCTAGTAGTACTATTTGCTGAATATGGATTCTATCAGTTGGAGTACAGCTTTATAGCCGTTTATTTGAACAAATGGTATCGGGAGAATTTGAATCGTTTTACGATTAAGTACTTTCTTCTCCTTTCTAAGTTTTGTCCCATCTTAAGGATTAATTTAGGACATACATGGTATATACTACCTAAATATTTCCCAATAGGGGCAAAAGATACGGGAAAAATGAGTGAAAAGTGCAATTTAAATTTGAGTAAAATATATGAAACAGGTATAGTTTCTCAATGGAATCTATTTTCACCTAATAAACCCGGTGAATATAAGTTTCCAGTTCTAAAAGGTCATTTATGTGCCTATGTCAGATAATGTTTATTCATTACGATTATGCAACCTGACAACTTAGACGACTATTTGTGACAAATATAACATATATTAAATCGATATGAGTGATTTTTTACGTGATAGTTCCGGTAACTGGATGACTAAAGCAGTCCGATCGTATATGTTGTACTTTAAAGTGAGAGAATGCATTCGGATAGAACGCTAAAAATGGCATATTCATGGAAATGTGTCGGATAAATTTGCTACAAATGACCGGATTTACATAACACTATTACTTAATGTGCAAATTACTTAATTATTATTACTTACAATATTACTTAATTACATAATAGTGTTTCAATTATTTTATAAGAAAATCCAGCAGGAAAGAGATGACGTAAGAACTTTTCCAGTCAACAGGAAATCGATAAAAACACGTATATAATAATGAATATAATAATATCAACAGTGAACAAGTGTACAGATGTAGACTTAAAAATCTGACAAGTATTTACATAACTTCTCTATTTCATCTAATACCTAGATCAATCTTTCTTGCACCGTCTGCTTTATCACAGAAATGGGGTAATTTTGCACTTGAAGGGCTATTTTCTTTAAGAGGCAAATATTTAAAAAATATATTAGAGTTTGACAGTGAAGTTTATAACTGCACTTATCGTATTGGCAAATTATGTAAATGCACTTGCAATTAGGTGCTGAATTATTATTGATCATTCTGATAACGTAAAGTTCGAGAGTTCGATCTCCTCTCTAACCACCACCTCGTGTGCGCTGATGATGTAGTTAACGTGCTTGTCTGAGGTCACGGATTTAACGCCCATCTGTGCACAACCATTGAGCGGAATGGCCGACCACACCGGCTAAGTTTGCATAATATAGAGGCTGGCAGAATTTGAGTCTCTCACCAGAGAGACTGCAGATGAGAGTTGAAAGGCGCCTTTCTAAATACTCGGTGAATTATTAGTGAGAGCTAAAGCTGAAATAAATAACTTGACAAATATAGCTATAAAATGTACAAATTCATCGAAACGGCGAAATCAGCTACTCGATTAAATCAACTCGTCATTAAGCTCAGAAACCACGGACATGAACTCATCCGGGGTCAACTAAGGGTCACATCACGAAATTTGAAATCTGGACCCCTCGGACAGTAAAACTACAGTTTTTGAAAAAGTGGATAAACCCATACATTCAGAATTCATACAAATCAAGACCCATGGTGACATAATATCACTATAGTTTTCAAAACGGGAAAAGCGTGAAGGAGAAAAGGCGTTCAGTAATGATGTGGTTTAAATTATAAAATATTAATTACACTAGACATTTAACCATATAGAGGTGACTCACATCTATTGAGGTCACTGCAGCCATTGATAAGTGCATAAGGGCACAAGTATAGAGGAAACTTGTCTAAGAGGAAACGGAATGGGAGGCAGAATGGGGTGACTGTCATACGCTGGTTATCTCATGTATTCGGGATACGATAAGCTCAACGTGAGAAATAAGCCCCAAGTAAGACTCTTGCACGCGTTGTTACTTATTCAGACCTTCAGTGGGCTAAGCCACTCCGAATTCTAATTAGGTATATTTTATAACCAAATTAGCCTCAACAATACCCACGTATCGCCCGAATTCAATAATAACACGAGATTAAGCTAACTTCCGTAATTTACTCAAAATCCTACAAAGCAACGCCCTGATCATTTAGCATATTTTAGCAAATATACAAATATTATGAATAATTAACAATAACTTGTTAATTTGATTTTTCTACAAAAATTATTTCTTTTTATTCAACAGTATATTATTAATAGCTAGGGTGTTCAAGTACAAATATATATCTAATTAAATGGGAATCACATCAGACATTACCAATAAACACCGACTGAATCAAATTCCAGTACTTAAATTTGGGATCAGACCTTACAGGTCACTATGATCGTCTATGCCCCACCCTTCAAATCGGATGTCAGTGGGATTTTAAGTCTGTAATTCAATTCTCAATGCGACATGCTAATAACATTGATGAGATTTCTGTTAATATTAAACCCGAATCTAATCCCAAACCCCAACTGTAACTGTGCTTCGGTTAATTAATCCATGAATTCTAGATAACTAACTCTTTAACATAGAAACCTACCACTAACTTAATATTTCTATCCCCACACTTTTCCTCTTTCAAATAATCTGCCTACTTTTATCTCGATTTTGTTGCTAAAACGGTTAGAAATGAAAACTAAAATACTTTAGCTATCTCATTTTGGTTATTTTTAAGACTGTAAACCGGTCAATATCAAACAAGTTCATTTTGTTTTTATCAACATTTGGAAGGAAAATAAATTAACTAACAGGATTAAAAAACGGCCGATTAGCACTGACTATCGTGGTCACTAGTTTGCTCTACTGCAGAGGATGATAAAGAGAATTTGCATTTTGGAACATGAACTACCCATTTAAACCCCGAACCCAAAAATCAAATTGGGAAAAATTTTTTAATATTTTGACCTTTTTCTCGGCAACTTTTTGATTCTCTCACCTCATTTGTTGGATATACTGTTAATCTATTTGAATTGCTCTCCCGTAATGAAAAGTTGTAATTTTTTGTACTGCTTCGTTTTTTGCTTCAGTACCAACTGATCACCAATCAACGATGAACTCTCTTTTCTGATTTAAAAATCCTAATCCCGTTTATTTCCCTTCCCTCCAGGCTAGAATCAAAGGAATCAACAAAAAATCAACTCCATTTTATAATTATTTATCGCACTGCACTCCCTTTAAACCGAGGTGAAAAATGGGTTAATTAAAAAGGGTTTCCATCTCCAACGCTGCCGTTGAGATTAGGCCCTGGTATCCGCTATCTCGATTGACTTAAAACTACTCATAATCATACGCTGCTCTTAAGATGTCATAATTCGATCCAGATTTGTCTCATAGTCATCTTTTAGGGATCTACTGCTTTGTTATTATGATGATAAAGTATGTAAATGATCAATTAAACCACATTTGGCAATTAGAGCCACAAAGGTTATGACTTGTTATTAGTGAAACCACAAAAGTATTGTAAATGCTTAATACAGTTGTATGTATTTTAAATCTAGTCAATCCGAAACTGCTAAACATTTTTTAAATGATTTCTGTCCATATATAGTGGTTACTGATCACCAGAATAATTATGACCAGTATAATTACGAATCATTCTCTATTTCGAAAAAAATTCACAGAAGGTCAATTCTATTGGAATATGTTTCGATAAGATAGAGTTTTGAAGCTTGTTCACATAACTGGAATGATTCCCTTTACTATGTACTTATCTAGTTCATATAAGCCAACTTTTGAGATAAAGAAAAGATAAGAGGAAGACAAGTTTAAAACGTAAAGGAAAATATAAAAAAGTATAACCACATTCGCTTTTATTTAACATTATAAAGGTCTAACTTATAATACTCAGTTGCTCCTCGGACCCAAGTAAGAAGAAGGGGGAAGAAGACCTGCAGCTCAAACAACGTTTCTCATTGAGAAAATTAATTTACTTATATAGAATGGGATACGCGGTGAATGATTAGCTGTTTAATCAACCAATAATTACAGCAATAATTGTATAAGCAGAAGTCTCACATGTTGAAGTAGGATAGGTGATTGTAAGTTATCTAAGTGGCTGTTAGGTTCTTGCTGCCCTATCATCCTTCTAACTCCTTACGATCTTTCCCACAACACGATGGAGATAAAAGCCCTATTGAACACAAAGCAAAAGCTCGGAGGTTTGGGAGAGCGAGGTGGCAGCGGCAAAATATCTAGTTAACAGAGGGAATTTTTGTACTTTGAAAATTAAGATAAATCAGTTGGCTCAGATGGCAACAAAAGTTCGATCAGCCAGGGCACGCTGACTCAGCGAGTGAACCGCATCGAGTTCGATATAGCTTTGTTAAGTTCAGATCGAGATCAATCTTGTATTTTTTTAATAAAAAATAGCTTTTTTAAACACAAAATGATATTTATTCAAAATAAAAAAAACAGAAATAACTTTTTTGTGAGATTATTTATGGGCGACCATAAACAGATAAGTTGACAGTACTACAAGTGAATGAAAACCCTACAATATATTCGGCAATATTTTGCTGCAATTACCATTTGAATTATAATTATTAAATATTAAAAATTGAATAAATGAATTTTAATTACCGTATAGAAAGTGTAATGACATGTTTAAGTGCATTTTGTTTTAATGGTTAATATCAATTCTTTAAAAAGACTCCCTAAAACCATAGAAAGGCGGAAGTCGGTGAACATCCTAGAGCAGCTCTAGACTTCTACCAACCCTCTTGTTCACCAGAATTGACCTGGGAGTATCGAACTCACGATTTCTAAATTGACAGACATTCATGTTAACCACTCGGCTACTGAGCATTCACTCTTTTAATTATTGTCAAGGAGAAAATTAAAGTCCGCAAATCATGGAACATTTTTTTCCATGGCAATATTATTTTATGTTTTCTTTCCTTTTTTATTGAAAATAACGTTACAAAAATTACGAAATCGTTCATCCGAACTAATGAATAATCTTGTAAATGGCACAATTTTTTCGATGCAACTAGATATCTTTCCATAGAATTTCAACATGTTAAATTTTCTCTTCTCCTCCCTTCTGCTTTTTTGCAGATATTTTAGGATTATAAGTTGGAATTACATTAACCGTTCCCTACATCTCCCTGTTAGATATGCTATTTATGCCATCCATGTAGCCCGACTTTATTCAAATGTGTAATCAAGCATAAATGTTTTTATGCTAGCAATAGCTCTGGGTTAGATTTGCTGTTTCCTTCTTGTCATCTGTAAAACAAATATATACGTCCCAATCCTGCTTTCTCTTACCTTGTTTTGTGCTGAAAATTAAACAAAATAAAAAAACTTAGCTAGAAATTCAATTAATTGATACTAGTGATTATAAGCATAAGCTCTCTGCACTTAATTATAAAACTTTCATGCTTACTGCATTTAAGAGTATTCCATTTAGTTTAAACTCAGTTATACAGACGCCTGTATGAGAGTTTCGGATGTTGGTTCTCTAGAGTGAAGGTTTGTGTTTGTTTACATCTTAATAATCCCGCATTTCACAAATCAACATAGAGTTGTTTAATAAAAGAAGAAGGCATACATCCGAATTTTCCAATTTCAAAGAACTGTGTTCGTTTATTTAAAGATTTATCAAGAATATGAGTTCAACAAGACGCATAGCTTCTAAATCTTGATAAATTGAAGGGCGAGGTCTGCGTGACGTTTTTTGCATTTTAACATTCCACATTAAGCTTTGGATTTTCATGAAGACGTTTTCAATTTAACTCAGCCTTTAATTTTGACTTATCACAGAAAGACGGATATCGGACAGCAATGTCGATTCCTCTTTACAAGCTATCGGAGCTCAACAGCATTCTCTAACTGCTGTTTATTTAAATGACTTATTTTTGTGCGTGTGAAAATTTTACAAAAGTAAAAACATATCTGAACATCTTGCTTGATTAAAAATTAACGTAGAAGTTCGATCGGTAAAAATTTCGATGAAAATACGAAAAATGTGATCCATTACCACTTCTGCCTCATGAGTATATTCCACTACTTCAGGTTCTAACACCATAAATTTAAAATTTCATGATTCTAGCCTTGTTTCGTAAATGAGCTCGTGTTCGCTTAGTCTACAGCCTCTCGACTTTTAATTTAGGCAGTTGATTAACCACTTAACCAACCATGATACTATCACACGAAGAAAATTAAATAAAAGCTGGACAGAAAAACGTTTAGCTCTCAATATAAAATTAAATTATTAATAATTTGTTGATTTTGCATCTAAAAATTGAAGAATATTTTTGATTTGGAAATGTGATTTGTGGTGATTTGCTCTTGAGTTTATTTACTTGAAGATCGGATTGAGGATCCGAAAAGCGGACTGAGAGAGGGATATGCGTGACATGCTTTTTCTGCACTGACGCTCAGTACTGAAAGTAATATTCTCTATTCAATTTGTAGAACAGCATTTAATAATCATATGGATGTGTGCATCTAGCAGAGCAAAATATTCGAAGAGTTGTCGCACTGGCAATTTTCCCTACTTTATTAGAGTTATATTTCTACCATTCTTGCTACATATCCCGACACTACTCCGACATTTACGTTATTGCAACCGGAATGGTCTAAACGTTAACAGCAAACCTGAATTCGATTCATGCAATTGTCATTTTTCTATCTCTTGTTCAGATGTGTCGTTTCTGAAAGTTTCACATATAGATTTACGTATCCAGATCCTGCTTCCTGCTATCTCGTTTTTGATGAAAATTGGTTAACATTGTAGGGCTTAGCTAGCGACTCAACTCATTTATACTGATAGATATTAAGCATAAGTTCCTTGAACAAATTAATAGCATTCTGGAATTTATTTTGAGAAAACTCTCATTCTACTGTTCCTTTTTTGAATTTTACCACAGCATTCTAGGGATGGACGTTTCCTCAGCAACGTCGCACAGAAATTTTCTGAATACACCGACAATTCCAACAATTATTAAAAATAACTCAAATGTCGATTAATTTTGTACTTTATCTGTTAACTATAATCCCACTGGGGATGGGGAATTAATAGGCAGAGTAAACTGAGCACAAAGTTACTAATAACGATCGAAATGAACGGAGAGGAGATATTCGGACGTCGCTCTGAGGAGAAACTCATATCCAAACTCCACTTAGCTCTCCAGCATTAATCAGTTGTTAAGTTGTTTAAACCCGTTAATTGAACCTTCATATTATTAGAGTATTTCCTGCAGAACCATTCCATGATCATATCTCAATTTTTAACCTGATTTTGTATCTTACTTCACAGAAATTTAACTGTATTCAATTTTAATAAAGCGAAACTGCTTGTTCAGTTAAACCCCACTTAAACCATTTAGGACTGTGCAAAATGGTATCTACTCTTTTCCTGTTTTGCGTGGCACATAATAATATTGTCATTATGTTAAATATAAACAAGACCAATTTGTATGTCTAGCATAGGTAAAAATTTTCACATTGAGTTAAATTAGCTTTGTGTTGACTGGCTTCTAATTTTATCAACTTTTGGTGACTTAGTCACGTCTTCGACTTACGTCGCCTTCCTTCTACTTTCTCCCAAATGTCACCGACCCTGTCAAATTCCTGTCTTGTGGTACCTGAGTTAGCTCACAGTTAGAAAGAGCACTATTTAGTTAGTCTTTTTCATATTACATTGGAATCTTCTAACCTAGAGCCTCTCCTGATATAAACAATTCTCGGAGAGGTTTTAAAATAAGTTTACAGAATTCCGTATTCTCGATTTTCCTTCCATAATCGGTAGAGAATTTGTCTGTAAAATAGGAAAACAATTAAAAGCAATTTGGAAAATTTTGCTGTTTTCTACTTGGGGGTCTTCAAATTTTCTGACCGGAATTATTTCTCCTATAAAAGATTAGAGTCGATATAGCACTAAAGTAGTTCAAAAGTTGTACTCACTTTCGAAGATCAAGATTGGTAAATGTAATTTAGTTCTTCCTCTAGCAATGATATTAAATTCGTTACTTTATATTTAACTCAAACAGACTTGAGAAGAGTCGGTTATAAAATAAATAAGAAGGGAAATAGAAATAATGTAGCTTCTTCATGTTAAGTTTGAAAATCATATTTATCATACAACTTAATTTTCACTTTCCGAAAGACGGTTTGTTAAAACTAAGAAGCCAGAAACTCACTGCTTGAATCATTTTCTTGTCGGATGGCAAAAAACGGACATATCCTGGGGATCCGAAAAAAATTTACAGGTTTTATCCCTCATACTTTGGACTATTGATTACTAGTTCGTGTCTGGGGATGCGATCTCACTATTATTATTGGTATAATTATTACTAGTAAATTACTATATATCGAAATTTAAATAAGCAAATTTATCATTAATAAATAAACTGACCCTTCTTTCTCTAGGCCTGACCCGCCAGAGAAACAGGATACCTCGGTGGACAGCCAAGATTAGAAAAGGGGCAATGCTCCGCCGTATTCGTGGTATCTTAACTTAATAACACAGATAATAGTCTCTTAGGTCTCCTCACTTATCAATCATTTCCCTCAAATAGAATACAATTTTACAGAATGACTAGAGATCACGAGTTTAATCTGTCCGTCTACCACTAAGTTCTAAATCATAAACGTTCGACCATACGATCGCATCGCCAATTTTGGCAAAAGTTGAAACACGTTCGAGATAAACTAAACAAAACCCCTTTCACACGCAGTGAGTGCTAGTCATATAAACAAAGTGCATCAGCTCTGTCTCTCATTAAAGCACGTGCGAACCCTTTCAGAATTCTAGAGTTATGTGAATCGCATTTCAAAAAAATCATTACGGACACTTAGGCTTATTTACAAAACAAGTATATTTTAGGTTTATTTACTGAAATATGTTTGATTTCTGTCCCATGACCCATTGATAGCTCTAAAGTCAGTAAAAAATCTCTGATATTTAGAGAATCCTGTCCAATTATTGCGTAATAAGACCTCTAAATGGGTATTTTTATGATAATTCATCTTGAAATCAACGTAAAGTACTAAAATTTATCTAACTGATAGAAGTTTGATTCAATTATCCTCCCGCTGACCACTATTAAATAGTGTTGTTTATTAAATAAAACACTACATGCATTTTTTTCATTTCTCACTTCCGCAGTGGTTTAATAAAATACAATCAAAGACCAGACATTCTTACCAATTTCCGAAATACTCTTTGGAAAACGTCTGAATTTAAAATTTATTTAACAGTTACACTCCCTTGGAACATATACGAATGACCTTATTGCAAATACCAGATCTTGGTTTATATTTCTACGAACATGTCGCTATTTATGTTAGGCAATTTTGTTTATATCTATGTCAATGGGTTTTAAAAGTCATCTCTTGCTAATCAACTTAGGTTGAATTAGCAAATTTAAATTGCTACTTTTAATTTTTAGTAGGATAGAATTTATGAAGTAGGTTGCAGTTCTTTTCAACAAACATATTCGAATTATAAGATCATTGAACGATACATTACTAAAGTGGTTTAAGTATTATTATCTGTATCTATGGTAAATACTGCTGAACAAACATTTCTGCTGGCATGTGAATTTTTGAAATTGTAAATGGAATCTAAATAAAAAATTTGCTTTTATATATAATCATATATTTGAGGGATATATGATCTTTAAGTTTACCTTTGTTAAAAAAGGCGTCTAGTTTTTATCAGTCCATAGGAAACTGGTTAGATAACATAAATGATAAGGGCCAGCGTTGAACAGAACAATGTATGGCTGTCGATAGTCAATTCATTCAAAATCAATCAAATTTAATTATTTATCTGAGCTTGTTATAAAAATGTAGAAAAACATGTGATATGAGACTTTATTTGAAATCTTATTTGTTCAGAAGCATGTACCTGCAGTTCCTTAAGCCATTTATACAGGTCGTTTAGCCTGAAAATTCTTAACTACCGTTACATAGATTCCAGTATATACTTCTGTAATGATCAATGACTGCTTTTCTACTCGAATAATTGATTTCCGAACTTAATATGGTGCTGGTGAACTGAAATTGTAGACGTCTGGAGATCTTTATGAGGAGTTACTTTCCGACCATGCCATTCTTGAGAAATTTGAGGATTCGAGGTCGAGTCGAAAATATTTATGCAAATGATAACATCATAATCGATTAATATTTATTTTAATTACCCCAAATAATTCTTTAATGCAGAAAGAAAATATTAAATTCCATTTTAGAAACTAAATGTTAGAAAACCTTCTGCTGATCACCAAAATTAAATATAAGAGGCCAAACTGACAGATAACCATAGGAACAGATATCATGCCACAGATAAACTAACCAGAGTAAAAATTTGGTCCCTGTTTTGAAGTTCGGTCTATTGCAATTGTGGTGTGAAAAGCACAGTTTTTACCGCTGGGATCAAAATATCCATAAGAAATAGTTAATTCATGGATTCAGAGAAATAGGGAGATGGCAGTTGTGTTATCGCTGAAATATATTTTTTAAAATTAATAAAGAGTGCTCATTGGAATTGCTGGATAAAAATGAATAATTTTATCCAAGGAAAATAAAATTAATAATTTATTTATCACCATTGATAAAATTTGTAGGGTCGTCGCTTTGCGTAATTTTGGAGTAAAGCCTACTATTACGACAATTACAAGTTATTATTGAATTCCGGCCTTTGTAGGTTATTTTGGAGGCTAATAGAATTATAACAGTTGTGACGTATACTATTTACCATCTTTGCCGAAAGCAAGGAGGTCTCAACAAACAGTGGATTACTCATTTCTTTACAAAATGTTTGTGAGCTTGTCTGCAAAAATAAAGGTTCTTTCTACAAATTGAGGCTAAAATGCTTCCTGATGCTTCTAACACATCTAAGATCACTATTTCTTTAAATATATCCATAAATTGTACCCAATTTCAGGTCGTACCTGTCTCGCCTAAAGTGCTTCCTACAGTAACTCCAGTTCGGGTGGCCAGTGATGACATGAAATTACGCCATCTGTCAGAGATAGTATAAAAGTAACGGATCTCATGCGCCCTATGAAACCTTCCATGTTTAAATTCGTTTTACCACGACTTGTCTCCGAGTCTACCGTTCTCAGGTAACAGTCAGTTCTGTGATAACTGGATAACTCAGATAATCGTCCATCATTATCAAGTCTTCAAAATGTCTTAGTTGGTGCAACCACATTTGAACTAAGTCAAAGCTCATTTCCCAACATGAGTGATCGACACTGGTGGGTGATAAATGCAAGCAAGGTGATGAAATCGGTCTTGCAAGATCCGATTCTCTAGTAAATGGAACAGTGTCAAAAGTGGTTGCATAAAGTGCAGACGAGGTGGCGCTTTCTTTTCATCAGGATCTCAAGTGCTCTCAAATTAAGGCTCGGTGATCTCACACTGATCTCAGTCTTGCTTGACCAAGCCAAGTAACCTCTTATCCTGGTGATTCATATTCAAAGTAGCCTGAGGTTGTACTCATTAAGTCTGCTTCAACCGGCCCCGCCATTAACAGTCTCCAGCAGGTATTCATCAGTTAGAGCGTACCGAAAGTTACTGTGTCCAGAAATGTTATGCAGTCCTCTCCTACTCGATTTTAGGGACTTTTGCCGTCGTCTAAATATCTCCCTTTTACACTTCCCGCCTAATTTAAATGATCTGGATGAACAACTTGCTGACAATGTGCAAAGACAACTTCTAATATGATATGGGGGAGGGGTAGACAGTGGAGGAGATTCTTAATTCTTTACAATTTAGTTACTGGACGAAGCCTCATATTAGTATCCAAATCTGGATGCGCTATTGCAAACATCTATGTTCTCGGTGTACAACCGTATCTTCCGACCTGAAAACATATCCAACGGAAATCTATCTGAAGTCATGTTCCCTCCGCCGAGGAATCCCGAAACTCTGAAGACCTACCGCAATCATCGGCCCGACAGTTACTCTGGACGCTTTAGAAGGTCTCGAAAAAGACTTAAGGTGAATCCAAAACTCGAACGTGTGGATAAAAATGAATAACTTCTATTCAAGAAAGGTTAAATCAACAATAAATTGTTGGTTATGTCTAAAATTTTTATATTTATTAAAGTAATGGTAAATTGCAGGGTCTTTGCCCTGCGTAATTTTGGAGTAAAGCCTACTATTAAGGCAATTACGAATTATTATTGAATTCCGGCTTTTGTAGGCTATTTTTGAAGCTGATTAAGCAAAAATAAGGGTAAAAATCTTCTCCATATGATTGACATATGATTTGAAGGTCAACTCACAGCCGAACTAATAACAATTTTGTCCAAACTACCTATCAAGATGTTATGAGCATTGTGTATCCGCATATTGATAAGACTAACGGACCTCTTGGAGATCACCTGCGAGGATTGCTCATCCCAAGAAAAGGCATTTATCCTTCGGCCTTGAGCTAAGTCCATCGCTGTCCTATCGTTTCTAAAATGCCATCAAATAATCCGATATTAATGGTTTCAAAGGGTGCAAGTTGTAGCTGCTGATTTTGCGCCAATGAAATTTATTATTCTCAGAGTTTAAAATTTAACCAATCCCAGCTGCAGCCTTTTAGAACATTTGTTGAGGCCGTCTAAATTTCGTATTTACGGTACGAGTTGAATAGGAAGATGCATAAATGTTAATAATTCATTAATAAATAGTGGGAAGAAATGCGACATTTCACATTTCTGAACTGGTCAAACAAAGACTTCTCTTTCACCCTTAGAGTTATTGATGTCTCATTGTACCTAGAATCTTCAGATTTTTGAGAACACCGAGCTCAGTTGAAGATTAGTTTATAGGTCATGGAGCAAAAAAGTATAGAATAATTTTTTTTTGAAAATGTTGGAATTCAAGTATTGCGTTTGAATTCAAATATTTTAAAAGCCTTGCATGAACGCTTGCTATATTTAGCATTGTTTATGACTGGATTTTAACGCCTAACTGATATTCATAACAGCTTACCAATTAGGTGGAAAAGATAAGATCTAAGGTTATCAAAAATCAACTCAATTCAGTTGTGCTCAAACAATTTATTTCGACTTTGAGAACTAAATAAGCGAAAGAAGATTATTGAAATGCAGAACTGAAATTGAATCGGCAGTTCTCTATTAAAATCGCAACTCAAAAAATCTTAGATCAAATTTTAATACCTTGAGCTATATTAATCTACTCTTGAAACCCAGAAGATTCTTGTTTAAACGAAGTATTGCCTGCGGTACCACAAACATAATTTATATCCTTTTTCCCATCTACTCCACAAAATTACGTCACAAAATTTAAGTAAGAAAAAAAGCGTACACATTGACCACCTTCTTTGCGAGATGGTAATCCCAGGATGTGGTGACGTTACCTTGTTTTTCGTCATAATAAACTATGCTCTGTGCGCAATTGTGGTCCTACACACATGGTGAGGTTATGTAAACAAACTAATCTTCACCACCACCACCACCACCACCAACCGGCATACAAGAGCAATCGGTAGACCACCGTGGCTCTCATGCGGTAACCGCAAATTTTTTGTAAGCTCTAATCTCCTCATTGAAATATGATTTATCATCTGAGAGCCAAATGAATTTGCTCACATTTGCTTTAAGATTAAAACCGGTCTTTGTGATAACGTCTGTTACTTATATTAAGAGACAATGCTGGTTGATTCCTGTAAACCGAAAGTTTGTTTATTCCGGTATTTAGAATATCTGAGAAACCACGGGATTAGAAGTAGGAGTGGTCAGAGGTTTAATTATCGGCTAATATGGCTATTTGCAACCTTTCCTGCACATTTCATAATCCAATTTTCAGGGCAAGTAAAGGAGAATAAAACCAATATCTTGATAGAGTCTCCTCCTACCAGTACTATAATACAATAACTTTCAAGTTAGTTCAGGGAAATTGTAAGATATCAAATCACTTCAACTAAGTAGAGCTCAAGTGAATTTCAAATATTTTATAGTAACATTGCAGTTAAACTGATAAACACAACTACCGCTTCACAAAAATTTGCCTCCTTGGTGGGTGTTAAAGAGAAGCGTACTCAAGGAAATTGTTGGAAAATGTCAAAATGATCAAATATCCCAAAATACTAAGAAATGCTAACACAAATTAGACAAAGATCCAAGTTCCGTAAACTCATTTCTCATCTTCTCTTCCTCAAAATAAGACCTCAAACTATGCGTTCACTTGTAAAATGTATAGCCAATGTAATGAATAAATTGAAATTTTTATTTGATTAAGTGTTGGAAATATCTTGAAAGCAGAAAAATAAAAGTTAAATTGAGTTTTGCATCGTTATAAACAGAGCTGTAATCACTTCAACAAAATAGACAGGATCTGTGTTTAGAATTGTAAATGGAAATGAACGGTTGAGACACTTCGACTGATAGGTGCGGTCCGTCTGGTTGAAATTGAAGAGCATCTTTCACTCTCATAGTCGCTCTACTAGAGATGAGTCAGGGGTAGACATGGAGATAAAAAGTTCTCTTCGTACTCGCTTTGTTATCATGAGAGGACATTGATAATTTCAGATTTGTGCGCTCAACTCGACAGTTACGACCATGGCCATTTAATTTCACTTAATATTCTTGGCCAGCGGGACTTAATCGACTGTTAAAATGATACATTCAGATTATGATCTCATATACTTAGTTTATAGATTTATTTACGCTTTTCTATAGAAATGCAATCATTAAGAAGAGGTGAAAGAATGAGTACGACCTTCGATCACCTCAATATGTTCATATCATTCAATGATGAATCTCGTTTAATGTATCCGTCGTTATCAGAGGCAAACTGCGAGTTTTAATATAAGAGTATTTTGACATTTGTCCATTTGTAAAAGTGATATTGGTTTAACCTTTGTTTGCAAATAAATTTATAGGTAGCTAAACTGTATCTGTATTTGGATAGCCTTCGATACTAATATATCAAGTGACGTGTGTCCAGATTATTGAAAATCCTCCTTGAAAATAAACCCTCTTCATCTTATATAATGAGCATAAGCAATTATTGACTGAGAAACTCACGTGCGTATATTATACGCTTTGTTATTTCTAAATTACTTTGCTAAGCATAGCGTAATTACTCTTTATTCGCATTCTACATGAAACACTTTATGTCCCTATGACTCAAAGCTCCTATCTGTCATGTCTGAACGCGTTTATCGATTCCCCCTTTCCATAACCGTCCCATTTCATCAAAAGTACACTGCACTCATGTCTTCACGCGCATCCTTCCACAAGTGACTCACAAAAACTGTCTTTGTGTTTCCACTCAAGCACACGATACATACGCAGACACGCGTGTCAGTTACCTGCTCCTACGCTTCCCTCTCATCTCCCCCTTACTGGCTTGAATTCTCATCGTAATTTGTTCAATACATTTTGGCATAGTCAGCTCTTGGTATTTTTATTTGTCATATATTATTTACTATTACCTATGATCTGAGTTTCTAGAATCAAGATCTGGTTCTTTAGTTCGTACAACCTGCTACAGCGCACAGCAAAAATCTGTACCCCCTACTCATACACATCCAAACTTCAAACAAATATTTGTGAATATTTCAAATTCTTTACACCTACTCGTAGGTGTGAATTTTCAATCATTATATCAAATAATTTTCTTATATGAGTGCTTAACCGGCATCGGTTTTTCTGGGATCAGTCACATATGATGACTATCATTACTTATCACAATTCATAAGAAGCTAAGCGATATGAATCAGTACACCTTGTCTGTAGATGGCACATTGCTTAGAGATACGATCAGACACTGACAAATAAAACTTTTGTTACTCGGATGCCAAAACCTATCTTTCATAAACATTCCGAGTTCTGAAACCACCTGTATCACTTTATGTCAAAATGATTTCTACTCTTTTTTACCAGGGTGTAGTTCTCTTTATGTATTTCGGCGACGCAGGTATTGCAGATGCAGCAAGATGGATGTGTTCCGTTATTTACGCCCATAAATTGGAAATAATTCAACCGTAAAGTCGCCAGTTTAGCTCTCACAGTCCAAGCAGCCGGTACTTTCTATCAGTTAGGACAACTTTACAGGGGCCTGTTAACCTGTTTATGCCACAATTTCCGCTAAACACAAATGGCTCGACCCCACGGCGCCAAGTATATATACCCTGGTGAAACATTTACAGTGTTTTGTAATCTTCAAGATGTCATCGTTCGTCCTTATCTTGTTAGGGCTTCTCTCTAATCTTGGATCTACTGTTTCTCAAAATGTCTGCCCAGATGGATGTGTTTGTTTTAGCCAATCAATTGTGTGTCGTCGAATGAGTGACACAGTCATCCCACAACTTCCCGATTTTATTGATGACCCGCAGGCGGGAGCACTTCAATACTTCGCAATGACAAGTACCAAGTTAGCCCGAGTTCCAAAGGGAACCTTCCTGGGCCTACTTGACATTATGAATATCGACCTTTCGAATAATGAAATTGAGATAATTGAAGATGGGGCTTTTCAGGATCTTCCCCAATTAGCACAACTTATTCTCCGAAATAACAAGTTAACAAGTCTTCCTGATGGGATATTTGATACCCTCCCGGGGTTGGAAGAACTCGATCTATCTTTTAATCAAATGGTAACTATCCCCGCATCTCTGGAACGTCTAGTTGGATTGAAAACCTTGACCCTACGTGGAAATCCACTTCATTGTGGATGCGAAATTGTTGATTTTGCTAGAATACTTCCAGTATTTGAAGGATCTATGGAGAAGGCGGTATGCAAAACACCGGCTCAAGCATACGGAAAGTCTGTAGCAGAAATAGGTCGGCAATACGCCAAAGCCTTTGAAGGAACTCGTCATCTTGGTTATTGGCCAGATGAATACGTCTTTCCAGAGGAGATCAATAGAAAGAATTTGATCCGAACACGCAATCCCTGGCCACTTCCACATTGTCCAGAGAAGGATCTTGGAGGAATGATTAAGGAGGACAGACCTGGATCGTCAGGATATCCCGAAGCTCCAAGAATTATTGAAGCACCAGTTCCCGTCATGGCCGCTGAAGGTGAGAGAGTTTTCTTTGTCTGTAGGGCTGCTGGTATTCCTCCACCGAAAATTTTCTGGATGCTACCAACAAACAATACACAGTTCGTTAATCTTTGGGACAAGCGACAAGTAGGCAGCTTTCTCAATTAATAACTACGCAAATCATATATTACTTATTAAATTACGTAAGATTACCAACATCAGTTCCGACTATTTTATGATTTATTTTCTCTTAAAGGAGTATTTTTGTTTCAATGGATCGAAATTATGGAATAAGACGTGAGTTGAAGAAGAACAGTAGCGAAAAATGGTTTAGCTACTGGAAAAAATGGTTTATTCTCAAAATTTTAATTGTAGTTTACTTTATTTATCGGTATAGTAAACACAGACTAAGCTTTGATATCCCTTTATTTAAAATTGTTTAAAATAAAGAAAACTACATGTCTATTATAAAATGTCTATTTATAGATTAAATCGAAAGCGGATTCACATTTACATTTCGGTAGCTGTTCTAGTAAAGGGGATCTATGTTCGAATTTCTCTAGCCTAGAATGTCGTTTAATTATTCCTCTCTAGATCAACATTAACTTGTATATTTGGTTATTTTACCTGAGAAATTCTCATCGACGAATATCAGGTTCTTGTGTATTACATATAATCTAAGCTTTATATTTTCTTTTTTAAAAATAAATTAAATTCTAAAACGCTTTTATTTAGCAATGGGTAATAACAATAACAATCCTACGTTGCTCATCAATTTAAAATTCAGGGTTTTAGTTTTGGACCAATTCCAGTCACGAAAACCTTGCATTATTTGAGGAGAGAGTAAAAGAAATCGGAATACTTTGAATCTAATTCCTCGTGTTAACCTGGAGCTGTTTGTCCTTAATTCTTGGTTTGGGATATCTCACAGCGACACATTTGGTTGGAAAATATCTTTGGGATATTCGAGGGAGAAATGGCATTTAATTTCAGTTTATTGGATGGTAGATTCGTGCAAATTTATTGAGATCAGGTATTTCAAACAGCTAACATATGTTTGCAAAATGGGGCTGAGTCTACTCAATTTGCTTAGTACCAGATTGACAGCTCTTTTCAGTTGTTAGAGCAACGATATTTAAGGGCAAAGGTCATATTGCTGGATACGCTTTTCCCCACACTAATGGAAAGCTAACATCTGAAGTTCTATCAGCTTCGAGGCCATTGTTCCTTTTATGCTGACTAAAAGGCATTTAGTTCATTTGAGCTACATGTTTGGATTTTTCTGGTTAATAGACGTTTTCAAACTTAAATACAATTCCATGATTAGTTTTATGTTTGTATGTCATTATATTTTTATCGAATTCGTTCATACATTATCTCTAAATTGTATCCGTTTAAAATTGAGGAGTGTTTTTTCCACTGTTAATACTTGGTTTTGTTTTTCTGATTAGATCTTAGAGCTGAGAGAAGTCCACTCCTACCACGAGGGCACATACACATGCATTGCTGAGAATGAGGTTGGTCGAGTTAGTCAGTCTGTTAGTCTGCAATTGTTAGACATTGTCAAGCCCCAAATTACAGATGCACCGTCAACTCAAGCAACCGTTGGAATTCTAGGAGGTGATATTGAACTTGTTTGCACAGCCCGTGGACGTCCTAAACCCACTATCGATTGGCTGTACACTCATGCTTCCACGCCTAAGCGCCTTTCCACACAAGGTCGCTATGTTGTTCGACATTCCTCCAAACTCTCTGCTAGAACTGCTCAAGATCTCGTGTATCGAGATCCTGCTGTCCAACTGGATGAAAGCTTGCGTGCAGAAGGTGAAGAAGAATCAGTAACTCTCACCATCAAAAACATCTCTGAAGCAGACACAGAGGGTCGATACACTTGTTATGCTGCTAATCGTGCCGGTTCAACTCGTGTTACTTCTTTAATATCCCTCAAGAATCCTCCAACTGCAGAAAGCGCAACGAATTATGTAGACCAGGTTCCATCATATTCAGATGAAATGGAAAACACAGAGAGTAAGGAAATGGAATCAAATGAAGATTTGGTGAGAAGAGTGATTGAGAAAGCCCGAAAGCGAATTGAATCTGCTATCCAGAAGACGGCTGATAATCTTCGAGATCCAAAGTCTCGAAGAACTGCTTCAGATATTGCATCACTATTCCGTCAGCCGAGCAAAGCTGCCGTGGAGTTGGCTAAAGCTGCTGAGGTTTATGAAGCAGCGATAGATGAAGTCACTCAAATTCTTCAAAAACAACGAAATTCAACTCTTGGAAAGGATACTGAGGGTCCCTACAAAAGTGATGAAGGCTTTGATGAAAATAAGCGGCAAGCTATGGGTGTTCAATTGACAGCTGAACAGCTGGCCATTATTGCTCAACTTTCTGGATGTGCGCAATCCCAAAGAGTTGAACCTTGCGATCGTCAATTGTGTTTCCATATGAGGTATAGGTCTATCGATGGTAGTTGCAATAACTTGAAATATCCAAAATGGGGATCGGCTCTTTCTCCCTTCTATCGTCTGTTACCCCCAGTTTATGAAAATGGTGTTAATCAACCTGTTGGGTGGAATCCTGAAAAACTCTACTTCGGCTACCCTAAACCGTCTGCAAGATTGGCGTCCTACAGACTGATAGCTGATGCTAATAAACTTCAAGTTCACACCAAGAAGTATGTAATATTCAATATCAGTTTATTAATTAAATAACGCTTTTATTGGGAAGAGATTTTGACTTAAGAGTCACAAATAAGCATAGGATTTGTCCACTTCGAAATGAAGTGAAGATGAGTCATGGGTAGAACATGAATAGTTTAATTTCCAAGAGTTAAACAACTGAGAAGAAGTAACAAGCAACGTGAGAGAATATGCAACAGTGGACGGGCCCTCATTATGGTGATGTAGGAATCATGGTCTAAATAAGGGTTTGTTAGAGAATGCCTAACAGCCAAGCCAAGATAGAATAAAAAGACATAAAGTTTAAAAATATTAAAAATGATACAATGGTGACCAAGAAATATTAATATGTAAGAAAGTGAGAGGAAGCTACATCTTGTCACAGTGACTGCTTATGTGTGAACCAGTGTGGATGACTACTGGTAGTAAATGACGGTAAACGGTGGCTTGGTAGATCAACGGCTTTCAGAGCTCCAGGATACCAATAATTTCTACCTTTTCCCCATCCCTTTGTGTAGCAGTAACCGATAGTTCCATATTTTATTCTTTCTTTTCTCTTAAGACTTTTTAGCAGAAGAATAGTTTGTTATCACTCAAACAGGAATTCTACAAGCGCTATCGTTTTAATTATAAAAGGCGGTATATTATATTATCAACATTAGTCTTTCATCTCACAGTTTAGGTTAGATAATAGTCGAATACACATCAACTTAAAAGAATGTATCGTCTCTTCGTAGCTTAATAGCGTCAGGTCGATATAAAACGACTCTTTGAACAACCATTTGATATATGCTTTTTTAGATTAGAAACTTTCAATGAGAGGATCAAAATGTCTCTGAGATTCGGTAACAAGACCGCTGATACATCAAGTCCCTTTGATTTTCCGCTCCACGAACAGGAAGAACTTTTTGATGAAGACGACAAATTCTCCGCTCTGCTAATGCAATGGGGCCAATTCTTGGACCACGATCTCGACTTCACTCCCGTTGATGCTTCAACAAGCCGTTTCAGCGATGGACTGGGTTGTAATGAGACTTGCATCAACGATCCTCCCTGCTTCCCAATCATAACTCCTCCTGGTGACCCAAGAATTCGTCAAAGGTGCATTGGATTTTCTCGAAGTTCTGCAACTTGTGGGTCGGGTTCAACGTCCATTCTGCTTGGTCATCCACAGCACCGTGAGCAATTAAATCAGATCACTGCATTTATTGATGCCTCCAATGTCTATGGAAGTGAAGATTTTGAATCGGCTCAGCTGAGAAATACCCTCTATGATGAAGGGCACTTGAGAGGTGGAATGCCTACGCCTTCAGGAAAACAACTCCTTCCTTTCAATATTCGTGGCCAAGTAGGATTAATTTAATTTAAGATGTTCTTTGGGGATACAATGATTGGTTTATGGATAGCATTCAATCCAAATTGGGACTATGCCTGTTATCTCTCCTTAATTATGTATATAGTTAGCATTTTGTGCAGCATTCCAATTCCGTCGAACCTTCTAAAGAAATAATCCACATTTACTTCAGAATCTTTAGATAGCTTGGCGAAGTTATTCCTCATTGGAGGCAGCTATTTTTCTGCCGGTTTTAATAGTAGAATTCAGATGCTAGATATAACTTTTCAGTATCCAAAGGTATGAAACGGTGTCCGTTTGCGATCATCATTTAATGATCATCTAGTAAAATTTCTGAAATGGGACGGAGTCTGAAGGCATTCGAGGAAAACTGCTGGATATTCAGTCCATTTTTGGATGGTAACTTAAGACGGATGCGTTCATCAGAAATATGGGTATGTTTAGAAATAAATATATTCTATTATTATTACATATAGTATTGGAAAATTTTACAATTTTTGTTTGTGGGAAGCAAGTGAACTTGGTTAATAGAAAGCCCAAGAAATGATTAAGGGGAGGAGATCAAAAAGATACTGAGAGCAACGGTAATGTATCAATATTTACTTGATGATGCTCCAAAATTCAAATTTAAGGATTCGTCCCCTGAATTGTTGAGCGAATTCTTTTCTCTGATACCAGTATTTGCTGACAGGTTTGTAATCGTGATGTCTGATCTTTCCACTTCAATTCATTGGTCCCTCAGGAGGTTTAAGAAAGCAGAACGATCTTATATTACATTAAGCAGCTTGCATTATTTTGATTTGGCAGAACTCAGTTAGCACTGTTCATTCAGAATGAACAACAAACTGTTATTTATCGCTCCAAGGTCCAAACTTCAACATTCGGACCCTATGTTTCTCAATGGGATTTCTTCTCTGACAAGCTGATCAGTATATTAGGTCATTCATGGTATTTTCACACATCTCTCTCTTTGAATCATCGAAGGCAAATAGCCCTGCTATCACGTAACAAACTAGAAGTCCTGGTAGTAATCTAGAAAACTCGGTAATATAGCAACTTAACACAGAAGTCATTAGCCCACAGCAGAACAAAAGGCACTTTATGGTAAACACACGTGTACTAACGAAACTGAAACTCACTCGGTATCGACTTAAACAAACGGGCATAATTACTAAGTGTCTTTAATCAGTTGGGAAAGTAAGAAGCAAATTACATTCTCATTTATAGAAAAAATGTTGGGAGCCGGGAAAAATAATCATTATCTCTTCTACCAAATTGATACTAACTTAACATTATCGGAGTTCACTATATTTCGTCTCATATATCTGACTACTATTACAACTTGTCCTTTTCAGCAATCGGTGAATCAATGAAGGTTTAAATGAAACGCGTTTTGCAGAAATGACCTTATCGAAGAACAAGTCTTAGCCTTATAAGTAGCCTCTTTTCTGATGAATTTTTTCCTTTACTCACCTTGTTATATTCTTTCGATACCTTCATTCTAACAACTGCAGATGTTGAAAATTTTATCAGCTGGAGATGCTGTAATTAGAGAGATAATATCCATAATAAACGCCGTTTCGAAATGAAATATTCTAATGCTTCTAGAAATCAGACATTAAATAATATCATATACATTAATCTTATTGAAACATTATCGAAATTCCATTACACATTGCACTTTTATCATTCCATTTGTGAGATACCTTAAGTTTCCCTTTAATATCACCAAAGATGTGGCCATGCTTGAATGAGGATACACTTCCTTGTGTAGGAAAGGGAAGATTATTACACTGAGCATCTTTAAAAATGTTCACTTAATCTTGACAGAACTAAACAAGTAAAAATGAAGTGGTTATATATTCGGTGTCATTTCATAAACTGGCCTAAATTAATTGTTTGACATTGTTGAAACACTTATTATCACTGTTGACCTTGAGAATTTGTTCAAATGAACAGACGGCTGAATTTTTCCCATCATACTGAATTGCTTGATTATTAATACAAATTACCCCTCTAAAAATTGTGCCTTCTCTCCTATATAGATAGGTTGAAATTGAAGTAGTAAGGCTGGAGATTTAGAAATCTTCTTTAGAATTTCTTCGTTCCTATTGCTTGTAAAAATTCGGAAGGAAAATATACAGAGATATATTTAGCGGATCGGTTATAAATTTCTTAGCTATGCTACAAAATAGATATTTTATTATATTATTAAATATATTTTATAATAAAATCCAAATTCAATAAAACTTTCCCATTTTCGATTACTTCAGTTATTTTTTTTAATTTTGAGCAAGCTTTGAAGTTTTTAAGAGACTATTTAGGTATGAATTATTTGCACCTTTAAAACCTTTTGTCTACATCAGAATTTATTTATCGCCCTAGACGGTCGACGAAAACCGGTAATAAAAATGTTTAAACATATTTATTTTTGGAACATATTTTCCATTTGTTTCAAATTAGCTTCCACACACACACAAAAAATCTTATATTTTCAATTTACTTTGCTTAAAGTATATTACTTTAAAATTAAGTAAAGTACTTAGATTAATATCTTGATTAGTTTAATTGACAATTCAAATATTCCTTGACGCTGTCGTGGACTATTTATAGACTAATAAAACGGCCTTAGTTTTTTGTATATTTAATAGGCTTAAATACATGTGCCAAAACATTTTTAGATCACCACTTTGGCGGTTGATCAAACATTGAGTATAAAATCAATTAAATTTAACCGGTTTAGCCTCATTTTAGGAAAGTGCATACCCTCAATGAGTTGACGACAAAAAAAAAACAGAAAAAAACATAATTCAAGGTTAAAAGATCGTATAGAGAGTCAGAAAATCGGTCTGGACTAGGCCACATCATTGAACATTGGCAAATAATGAGGAGATTTTCAACACCAAGACGGATTGTGGATTTGATGTCAGTATGTCTGGGTTTATGATGAGTCTCTTTGAAAGCTAGATACGTCTGCTCATATGCCGATTTGTTTGGTGAATCCAATTGAAATCCAAATATTAGAATGAGCATCATTTCTTTGTGGTGTACTACAATGCTGATTGAAAGTTTCATCTTAATTTGTATGAGCTAAAATGTCATTTGTTAAGTAACAGATAAATTATTACTACATTATTATTACTATCAATATTACACCTTTATTATACTATTGATTACGACGTCGTGCTAGCTAAGAACTTATCTAAAATGTGTTTCTATGTCTCAGGTTGACTGCATGGCTGATCCACAGCAAGACTTTGTTCCATGTTTCAAAGCTGGAGATCACAGAGCTAATGAAAATCTTGGTCTTTTGAGCATGCACACAATCTGGGTTCGTGAACACAATCGCATTGCTGACGAACTACGCTCTCTGAACCCTCACTGGTCTGGAGATCGCTTATATCATGAAGCTCGTAAGATTGTTGGTGCTTTGATGCAATCAATTACCTACCGCTCCTGGCTTCCCAAAATTCTGGGTCCAAGAGGTATAGAAATGATGGGTGGTGATGCTTATCCTGGCTATGACAGTTCAGTCAATCCCACAATTAGCAATGAGTTTGCTACTGCCGCTTTCAGATTTGGTCATACCCTCGTTTCTCCAATAACCTTCCGTTTGAATGAAAACTGGGAAACTATTCCTGAAGGTCACCTCCTTCTACACAAGGCATTCTTCGCTCCTGATAAGATGCTTACTGATGGAGGTATGGACCCCATTATTCGCGGTCTTATGTTCCATGGTGTTCGAGATGTAATTCGTAGACCATCATTGAATCCTGAGCTTACTGAAAGACTCTTTGCCCTGGCAAATCAGTTGGCTCTTGATTTGGCGTCATTGAATATTCAACGTGGACGTGATCATGGTCTCCAACACTACACAGCTTATGCATATAAGATTTGCGGTCTTGGAAGCTCTGAAGCGCCTGATTCATTCGATGATCTGGCTAGCAGAATCCGTGATCCGGCTATTCGTGAGGAGCTTCGTGCTGTTTACGGTCATCCTGGAAATATTGATCTATTCGTTGGCGGTATTTTAGAAGATGTTATGCCAGGAGCAAGAATGGGCCCTACATTCGCTTGTATCATCGCCGATCAGTTCAAAAGACTCCGTGCAGGTGATCGACTTTGGTATGAGTCACCGGGTCTTTTCACAACTGCTCAGCTTGCAGAGTTGCGAGAGGCTGGTAGTTCCTTGTCAAGAGTGATTTGTGAAAACGGTGATAATATCACAGAGGTCACAATGGATGCCTTCATACGACCAAAGAGTCGGAAGGACCTAGTTTCATGTAGTCAGATTCCAAAATTAAATCTTGCGCTGTGGAAGGAATGTCCATCACCAAGTGGTACTCCATTTGGATCATATAGTGATATTGGTGTCTACTTTGATGAACCCCTGAATAGGCGTCGTAGAAGTGTTTCAGCAGGCGACACTTGTGTTATGGGTGGACCTGATGCTTCAACTTTCCTTGAGGACATTGAAGAGGAAGTTGATGCTCGTATCAAACTGAGGGAGCGCCAACTTAAGAGAGCCAAGCGTTAAATTTTTTTCTCTCCATTGACTGATTTATGGAGAGCGTGTTTTAATTAATTGGCTTCAAAGTAATTTACACTCATTTTTGAACGTATTTCGCTTCTTTCGACACAAATATAATTAAGCTGTCATTTGTATTATTGATGAAAATGAATCATACAGTCCTGCTTCATAAAAAAGTACGCTTTTGGCCTGAAAATGGGACACTTTAAGGATCTCTCTGGAAACTTCAAACAGCTATTGGTGATTGAAACAGATGAATACAGTTTACATTTACATGACCGTCATTAGAGTAATCAGACTCAGTCCATTAATTTAAATATTTAAACACCAAATTTAATAATATTAATAATAACGCTTAATTATTTTGAAATGTATATGTGCTGAGTCGACCTGTTATATGACAAAATTGTTAATAATATGTACGAATTTGACAGGAAGATTTAAAAGTTACGAAGTAATTGTTCGTCGAATATTTAGTCAGGCTGATCGTAAAAATGAACAGTAATAGTTCGTCGTAAAATAGAATTTGGTCAGAGAGGCGTAAAGCTTTCAAAAGTTTTCCTTCAAAGCCAGAGAAATGTTATTTATGACACTCCCTTCCTAGAAGTTTTGATTGGTGCCTCTTTATCCTTTTATACCAGCAGGATACCTGGGAAGTTATATTTGGTTAGCGAGTAGCTTACACCCTTATTTGCATCGTCTCATTTTACAAACCAATTCTTATTTACTGACACTTAAAGAAATCGTTCGTATTAAATCGTACAGTTGATATAAACTAAAAGATTTGCGAATATTTTCAACTTTAATCGTTTAAAACTAAGTTCTCGTTACTTATAAATATGCATACATGCACTAATTTAAAATGGTTATTGGTATTATGCGGTGTAAAATTCGTAGGTTAAATAGATGAGTTTAAACCTAATCGGTTTAGGTTAGATACATTTCCAATGAGATATTTGGTGATATAACTGACCTGTTTGTGTGGCTCTTCATTTTAATAGCAGTTCTGTTGGTATTTTCAGTTTAAAGTACTTCTAGAGATTAATGATGCCACTACGATGAACGCGTAGGCATGTCTTCATTTTATTATTTGGTAATAAGGTGGATATTTGTAAAACAAAAACATGAAAACTTTTTCTGAGATTGAAGGGATGTAGCTATGGTAAAATTTAAAGTTGAAAACTAAAACTATCATCAGTATGAATGAGGATTACTTTCATTTCAATGGACTAATTGCCAGGATTAGTTATTCTAATAGTCTAGATTGAGTCACTGCTTGCAAAAAAAGAGGTTTAAATATTAAGTTTACAATAAATATCATTACACTTAAGAAGAGAAAACAGAAGACCAATACAAATACTGATGACCTGACCTTTTTCATTAAAACATCCGGCAGAGTATCGTCCTGGACTCAGCCAGTCCAAATCACTACATTTTGTTAGTCATACAGCTAATTTTAGGAAAGTAATGAGTGGAATGGAGTTAAACAAGGGAACAAACTATTTAATATGAGTGTAAAAAATTGTGATTTATTTTTAATTTTAGAAGACAGATTAGAGTAGGTGACTAAATGCTCATGGAACGACAAGAGGACGTTTTTGGGGATATCAAATCAAAGATGCATCTCTCTTTCAGACAATCTTGCAATGAGTCCGACCATTCCCTTCGACTCCTTCAAATAATAACTACTTTTCCGATTGATTCATATAGAAAATTTCCCGAAAATTAATTGGTTTTGTGATTAGAGATTATCATAGAGGTTAACTCACAAGTATTCTTGGGAGTTTAAAGCATTTTCTTTAAATTTCATATAAAAATAAATCGTCTGAAAAATTAATATATTTCGGGTCCTTTCGAGCATTTTAGTTGTTTGTGTTTCGTTTGTTCGAAAATATTGAAAATCGACCTTGATTAGCGAAAAAATTGTATCATTTTAAATGAGTTACAAACTGATCATCGGAAAACCAGTAAAATGAATCACTTACAATGTGATTATAATCACACGAACATAAAATATATATCGAGATCGTAAAACTTGACTTATTGAAAACATGCGATTCTTACCTAATCAAGCATTCGGGTCCAGGGTTCCTAAGGAACGGAATGTTGACCGGAAACAGTTGATTTTTCACACGTACCATCTTTCGGATAAATGATAGATCAGAGTAGAACATATTGAATCGAGGCGTTTTAAATAAAGAGGCAAATAAAATATCTGTGCCGCATATGAAAACGCCGGGCTTAACAGACACCTTTTAGAAAGAATTTGAACGAAGGATATGCTCGAGCCTGTGTCATCCCAAATTGAAGCTGTACTAGGCATTTGGATCTTTGAGCAGATAGAGTTTGCCTATGACCTGTGTATGAGACCTGTAGCTTTGGTGCTGCTAAAGAGCAATAATTAAAACTCATGCATGTTCAAGATAACCATGATATGGCAATCGATTGAACCTTATGAATGTATAATAAAGAAGATATAGAATGGTTTTCTGATGGCGACCGCATGATTCAGGAAAGAAACCCCATAGATTAATTTGGATGTGACAGCAACAGATGCTGTAACTCGCAGCATATGTAGAGCCAGTATATGTATATGTATATATAGTAGGACTACGACCCATTGTAGATCAGAGTATAAGCAAGGGTTATCGAGATTTTCGTGGAGTGAATCCTTCACAGTAGCATCATTGAGTCTGATAACAACAGACTTAGGGGTCTCCTGAACACTGCGAAATCCTATAACTACTTTCTGATAGAGTCATGAGGTGTGGAAAATCCTGTGGACGAGCTTAAGTAAAGTAAACTTCGCCTTTGGGCTGCTATGATAAGTGGCCATAGTCCTCCCACGTCAAAACTCCTGAGTGAAAGTTTAAAAATTGAACACACATTTATTGGAAAGGTTAATCATTCAGGAAGCCAAGAAAGTGCGTAGTTTGTGTGGTCTTTGGTGGCTAAGCAGTCAACAAAATCAACAATAATCTAGGAAATTTTAATTCCCGCCACAAAGGAATTTAAGTAGAACAGTGAATTGTAAGTTTGTCAAATGTATGCGAAACCTCGAAGAAAAGGAGGCAAAGCCTTTGTGCTATCGGCAGAATCACTACTCCATCGACGTAACAATCAATAGGTACTTCAAATGCCAAATTTCTGGAGGCTCTAAGTCTTTATGCGAGGTACTTTTGAGATGATACAAATTGTAGATGGGTAAATTTGTCAAACTCCCGTAAGCAACACATATTCTTCATCCAGAGTAGTGAACAAGTAAATTCCACAAACCCCACCGATGCAACCCCACTTAAAACGTATACATTTGTTTGCCCAAATATTATTATATATTAATTGTTTTTTAAATAAACAGATTAAGAGCAATACGATGCCGTTGATAGTCATATTTTTTATCAGCTAGTGGGAAAATTTGTCAACTTCAACCCCATTTTACGGTTTACATTGATTCTTAAGTTAATACATAATTGACAATAAATTTTAATTATTTATTGCATTTATTTTCAAATATAATAAGTTAATTAAAAAAATAATATGCAAGCTAGTGGTTAAAATGTTACAGTACTAGAAGTTATGTAAATTTCCTACGATGCTTCTCTCGAGGTGGTAATTATTTTTACTTATTTGTTACAAAATCGATGACTTAGTGCCCAATAATGCTCTCAGAAATAGTTCAACACTAACATATTACTTCAACATTTCAGTTTATAGCAGTGCTGAGGTTATTCTCCATGAATATCTGCAAACACGGAGGAAAAGTTTCTTTGAAAAACCGCTTTTTTGGAAGAGGCGGGCGGTGGTAGTGAACAGTGGAGAAGCTGTGGGTAAATTTCTCACGCAGCAATAATTACTGCTTCTGCGCAGGTGCATATTTATGGCTCTTCGTACCCACACCTCATTGCTGCACTACAACGTACACACAAAATAGGTTGGGAGGGAAGGCTGGACGAAAGGGACAAAATGGGATGGGATAGGGGCGTGGGGAAGTAAACCTTTCCCTGAGACTTGGGTCATAACACCTCCCCTCTCGTCCACTTACTATTGCGTCCTACCCTACTGTTGCTTGTTTGTTCTTTCTTTTGTATGTTACCTTCCTTCCACGCTCCCTAAACCTGCGCATTAAAATCAGATTTACTAGGTGGCGATGAAAAAGTAAGAAGAGGAGGCTGCTGGAAAGTACAAAGTATTTTACTTGCCAATTAGTAGACCATTTGAAGAAGATATAAACAGACTTACTTTACTTGCAGGGTGGGTAATTTATGAGCTAGTCAGCTAAGGGAAATCGATAGTGCCAATTGTTGTAACTGCTCATAGTTAACTTTATCAGGTTACTAGACGACAAGAATTGCCTCAATCAAGGGAATCGGGTAACCAGATCCCCCTCAAGGAACTTTTTATTGAATGATTAACTTAACTTGATGTCATTAATTTAAAAAGAATCGACGTGAACAGTTATCCAAGCTTCATCCAAGTGCTGGTATTATACTGAATGAAAATCAACTGCTGGAATAAACTAAAATTCAAATAAAGGTTGAATATGAAATTAATAGTCGAATGATCACCTGGGAGACTATTATCTTTAATACTTAGCATATTTAGACTAAAAGCAATTTGCATACTTACCGATTTCCGAGGAGAAAAATTATTCAACCAACTGGGATTAGAGTCGATTACCAGATTTAAAAAGCACTCCAAAGTGATAGAAAAAATATCAAATTGTGTTCTCTAATTTGAGTCAAAAATTTCATTTACCAAATCTACGCCTCCAATCTAAGCAAATGAATCTTTGCATAAATGCTTTAAATGACCTTCAAGCCACCTTGAGGAAGTGTTTTCCAGCACTCATTTTTGGGTGATCATTAGAATCACGAAACTTCCTTGGTTGGCCACTTCGCTCACCGTTTTGTGTACATCGATGAGCATAGCACCCAGGACTTCTGATGTCCTGGACAAACACGTTAATTGCCATGCTATTTACCTGTACTATTCCAATATGACATTGAATATAGGAATGAATTTTTACTGAATAATCTGACCAGACCGATTAACATTGTGAATGAAAGGAGTTAGAAAGTGTCGGTAAACATTTTTATTAGTCTGGAAGACGGATCTGAAAGTCAAATATAGCATAAATATAGGCAATAACATTTGACTAAGAACCGGAGTAATATGGAGATTAGTAAAAAATCACACAAAATAATTTGGTATTTATAATAGCTAACTTTCTTTCCATTTTTTTCCAGAACTTGCAATGAAGCTTTTGTGTTTAAATATTCATTTACTTTAAAGTGTGATCCATTTTGTCATTTATGTTTAAAAAGTGCATCTTCAAAGAATATTTGTTTCTAAATTCAGTAAGCTTTGACACATAATTCTAAGTAAAATTAAAAACGGTTTATGAATGCAGTTATTGATGTTTTTAAATAGCTCCTTTCGATATTGCTTCAATGAAATTCAATTTTATTCAATTGTCAGAAACATTCAAAAGCATCGGTCCTCAGTCGGTTTCTATGGTCTAAAGCTGAGCTCTCTGCCCGCATCGTAAATTCTAATGTGTAGAATTGTCTGCATGAGGACCTTGATATCTATAATGAAATATTCTGATTATCTTGCTAGCAGGAGAGATTATTACAGAGACTATGAAATGTTTACTGACTTTCAACTAGCCGATTTGTAGAGCCATAAGAAAGAAGTATTTGCTGTCTTTTTATTCTAACTTGACGCGGATTTTCAACTTCAGTCACTCTCATCCCAATTTCTACTTAATTAGCTGAGCTTAATGCAAATGAGATTACAAAATCATCCTTGAAAAATAGAAATCCGGGACATTTTTCTTGAGACACTTCTAGCTGAGTTCCCACTGATTTCAAGTCTTTAACCTGGCTTGTATTTTGGAACGAAGTGGAGGACAAATGAGTACATAAATGGTATGATCTCCCAAATCTATAGGATCCGTTCTCTATTTACCATATGGCCAGAAATTTCTGATGTTGGTTTCAACTGATTAAGGTGATTGACTTTAAGCCTTAAAACACTACCCTTAAAGCATTTAAAATATCTCCCATTTCAACAATTTAGCTCTTTTAAGAGTGTGACCGAGTAAGACTTAAAGCTATTCCCTTACAAACCTGCTGATCTCTTTAAAGGCTAACGGGTTACAGAGCCTTTCCCAAAATCAGAAGTACGAGAGTTGAATTGGACTACTCTGGTGTATTGAACGACAAGGGAGGAAGGAGAGAGGAAGAGAAAGTAGGAAAATGGAAGTGCTGAATTGCTGCAGGGTGTGTGAGCGTGAAATTAAGAACTGATTAGTTTAACGTAGTTTTTTGTCACAATTAGGTCAGGCAGAATTAGGGGTAGTCGTGCGCCTACTATATATTCAATCTAATATCCGAATTTAACCAATGCCTTGCATTTCCGCTTATCTGACCCCATGTGTTTCTTATTCATTAAATAAACACAACTGCACTTAAGTCAATGATGCAACATTGGTTAATTAAGCGAAATCTGTAATACTTTTCAGCCTAAAGGAGCCCCTTTAAGTAATCAGCCCTGTGTTACCAAATTTGTTCTATTAAACAGTTAGAATAAATTCTGATTAACTTAATTTATAATGTAAGAATGCAATGATCAAGAGATCTCGTTGGAAAAGATCGTTCGGATGTATAAATTTTCCAAGACATTTAATTTAATAAAAGGACGTTAGACAATTAGAGCCTTGAGCATACTATTTCCTCTAATTCAGACCAGTCAAATCAATCAACGCCGTAGACAATTATGAAAGAATATGAGCTGAATTAATAGAAATAGCCTCAAATTCAGTAAATCTCAACCCCCAACTTTCGAATTCGAAATTTATGCATCCTTTGTTTCATAAATATGAGTGACTAATATAACGCTAAGTGCATTGCAGATTATCGAATTTGTCTTTTGAAGTGGAAAACTGTAATTGCTTATTATTTTTTCCCACTGAAATTTAAAAGATGTCCGTCTAGATCTTTCAATTTTGCTATATGTTAAGTAATTTGAACCATTTTTAATAGAAAGGGACCTAAATTTACCTCTAAAATGATGACTACTTATTAAATTCATCTGATATTGCAGGGAGGTTGTAATAGGAGGAATTGAAAAAAAATCAACCGAACTCCATTTCTGCTTTGGGATCCTTATGGCAAATAGGGTAGTGGATATTATATCCGATCTGACCTTTTTACCATTATTACTGTTGGGCTGTGTGTTCCTAACCTTATAACACGCACTTACAGAATATATGCTTGCTATCCTTAACTTGACTTACATTAACTAGAAATTCGTACCTTCAAAGGTAATGGACAACCGTTATTTTGGGTTTCAAATGACAAAACTACATTTTAATAACATACATTGTAAAAGATATATCACAACTTCTTTTTATTAAACACAAATGAACAGTGGGAATTTCCAGATGTTTCGACCCTTCATTAAATAGAGAGGCATTAGGATCATGTCAGCACAGCACAGTTCATGGATAATTTAATGATGTAATATTAGGGATAAAAATTGCAGAGGGCCACCCTCCTCCCACCCCCTTTCATCACGCACTTACACCTGTATATGCATGTACTCCGACATCTGGCATAAAAGTTTCCGCTCTATTGCAACCATTTCAACGTGTGTGTGACCTTATTCCCCATCACCCCCTTTCCCTACCCGCTCCCTAATCTAGCTCCCACACATCCATCCACTCACCCACTCACCTAATAAAACGGCCACAGGCGGCAGATTAAAGGCTTAATGAATGTCCGTATGCGCGTACGTTTATAACATGCCCACTGACCCGCGCTATTAATTATTCTATCTTCTTGCTAGGTCACTACTACTTTCACACATGATATCTAGACCCTGATCGTGTCTATCAAGTGTCTACCCGGTACATCAAAACAGTAACAAATTTCACTAAATACATAAATCAAATTAGGAACATGTACTTGTGATATATATTGAAGAAATCTTAGAGGTGTGAGAGAGGGAGAGGCGATGATTATTTTTTAATGGTTAGTTAATGTCTGTATTCAAAGAGGGAAAAAGAGAGGAATCAAATTAAGCGCAGCCTTCACAACTTAAACCGCTTTCTTCGTAGGAAAGGCCAGTATTGACGAGACCAGGTGATATACTACTGGTTCCAGAAGATGCAAGCTCTTGATCATAGAAAGCACTATTGTGCTGCACCACCGATGGGTTTTCTTGAATTGACTGTCTTCCGTAGAATGAGTTAGACCACGTGGAGTTAGTATCAAATCCCGTCGACACCCACGGAGCCATAGATTTTTGAAGACCGTACCAAGGTTCTAGACTCATTTGAGAGTACGGTTGCATTTGAGGGCGCTCTACGTTAGTAATAGGACTATTACCAGTTGAATCCACTTCATAAGCTTCTTCTGAACTACGGACTGAGTTTTCGTAGTCCTTGAATGATGAAGGAGTCAGATAAGGTTGAATCATGGAAGCGTCTAAACCCTTTTCTTGCAACTGACGTTTCAATTTGTAGCGGCGATTTTGAAACCAAATCTTGACCTATCAATTAAAAGAAAGGAATGCAAAATTTTTTAATTACTCATCAAATTCCCCCTCTCACTCTCCCTCTCTTCATCTTTATGCAATATCTCAATCATATAAAATGCACTATTTGATGGTTCTTTTATCAGTGTTTTCCTCTCGACTGACAGTAAAAAGCTCGATTATACAGCGGTTTGCTTATGTAGTTTGCATTATTTCGAAAACAGGTTAACAAGTAGTGTGAGAAATCCTGATTTGCATAAAGCCAAAACTGATATTAGATAGCCTGCGGAATCAGCTGACCTAGCAATAAAGCGCGGGGTCATGTTGTTTTTATCCCTTCGTCTGGAAGGTAACATTTAATTAACTTCGTCGCCTTCTGGGCTGCATTAATCCATGGCATTTCAGCCTCTGTCACACTATCCCAAGCCGACAGTACAGTCTGTACATCATGGGAATGGGTTGCAATCATGTACGTGAACTATATAATATGGAGAATTTAAAAGTGCTTTTTGTTCAACACCAATGCCTGTAAAATTGATTGTAAACTATTAGACCGCGGAAAAGTGCAGAAGTATCGTGTGAAGACGTTCCCTCCCCCAACGAGATTTTTACTTTTAAAGCCCTTTAGATAGCCTGGGAAATGTTTATTATTTGTTTGAAGTGAAATACAAATATCATAGGTACTTTAATCTTATGAATGACTCACTGTTACCCATCTAAGATTTAAATTATCAAAAGAAGTAAGAAGCAAAAATGATTTTGGAGGCTCAGAATTTATCTATATGGGAAGCAAAAAAAATCGAGAATTCAAGGTTACACGAAAAATGCCAGTTCCCTGAGGGTACTGCCATATACGCGAATTATAAATGGTCCCGTAATAGTAACGATGTGGTCTTCTATGCGTTTTGATATATTTATTTTAATATTTCGACTTAGCAGAAGGCAGTTGAATTTGACCGAGAGATGACAGGGTGGGAAGTCCACCTGTCATAGGTATTGCGAGTCAGTCGACCGAATAATAGTTTATAATGTAAGCTTATTCAAGCGAGATTAAACGACACGGTTAAAAATTTGTGCGATATTTGTGCAAGGTACATTGACACCTGAGTTGACAGAGGACCACATACGTAGCTAGTCTCATGGGCCGTCAATTAGATGTCGAAATGTCATTCACCACTGAATTTGAAAAAACCCTCCGATTGAACGCATATGTCTTCTGTTAGTCTTGTTATGCTAGAAGACAAACAAAGATCTTCTCCGCAATCATTAGACTAACTGAGGTATGTTTGTTAACAAACACTGTTCGTAAACTTTAGTCTCTAACTCCGAGAGAGAATTCAATGTCAACAAATGCAAAGGTCGTAGATTGTAGGCACACATCCTCCCAACTGCCGGTTTAAACAATCTTGAGAGTCCGGTACTTGAACTGGTTAACAGTTTTTCACACTCTCTATTATTAGATCAAGTAATTCTCCACCCACTTCCTCCCAAGATAATCGTGAACTCACTTGCTGGGATGACATTTTCAGCTGGAGTGCTAGCTGTTCGCGGTCAGGAGCGGAGAGATAGCGTTGTTGATTAAATCTCTTCTCCAACTCATAAACTTGAGTTTGTGAGAAGAGGATGCGTGGTTTTCGCTTAGAGGTGGAACGCAGGGATTGCTGATGGTTGGTGTTGGTCTTGCGAGATTGCTGAGTACCTGATCCTCCAGGTGATAGTTTGGTGTCTTCATTGTCCTCTCGGAGGAAATTTTCTTTCTTCTCTGCTAGACGGTTCTCCATGTAGGCATTCTTTGCCATGTAGGGTGGCTGAATCGTTTGCAGGAACCGAGTGTCTAAATATGAAAAATTTCAATCATAATATAGATTTCCGTAAGTTTGAAGGCAATCTAATACGTCTAGGTTGATAATTTGCAAAGGACCGCTTAGAAATGACAAAGATTGCTTTCACTTGGGAGCCATGAATATTAATAAAAGCTCAGTTTTATCTACCGAAAAACTACGTATCTTTTCATTTGATCAATCATTCTGACATTAATTTAAAAAAATAAAATGATATCGATAAATTTAAAATAACGACTTTGATCTGTGATTCGCATTTCTCTAAAACCACTAATTTTTTGAGTCCCTTCTGTTGTTTTCTGGTAAAATTCAGAAGTTTATGTTAGAACTACTTCAAATAAAATGATATTTACACGTTTCGTTTTATATACCTTTTAAATATGCGGATTTGATAGGCATCACCAAATCGTATGACAATTACGCTCTTTCTCCTTTCAAATGAAGTAAAAATGAATAGTGAAATGCATAAATATTTTCAGAGATTTGAACATAAGACTAGAATCTGATGCAATTTCCATTCAATGCACCAACCAAATTTGATATTCTCAAATTTAGGTAGCCAAAATTATATGAAAAAGAGGCTTTGTCACCAAATATTACTCCTTCATCTCTCCAGTAAATGCGATATTGATATCATTCGTCTACCTTCAAATTCGTATGCGTAACATTTTTGATCAATGGGACTTAACAGTAATTATATTTTACAGCTCCGATGAATATCTCAAGATTAATCATTATTCGGATAATAATATTTCTGTACAGTTGCTTCAAAACTTTTCTGATTGAATGCTTCATATCTATCCCCTCTTAATTTAAGAATCTTAAAATAAACAGAATAGCTGTGAGTTCTTGTGCGATCAGTCTGTTAAATAACGTAGGTTTAAATCTTACACTTGATTACATTCATTTTCCTAAAAACCCATACCAATTCTTAAATATGACTCAGCTACACCACAGGATTTCAATGGAGATTCGGATTTGCTACAAAACTTGCTTAATTGATGCTCATCGAGTTACAATAGAAACGAAATTGGAAAATATTTGGTCAGTATAATTCAGTAAAATTAAGTTTTTTCCTTTGGGTGGCAATCATCTGACTAAAGTGCTATGCAATTTAAATAAGACAAGCTAGGAAATTGCATTTGAGAAGAAGGGGGATAAAGCACTTTCCATACCGGAAATAGGCTAAATAACTGTCAGATGAACTCACCCTGACACCGATCACTTGTGTTCGAAGGAGGTTGAGATAAGGACTGGTCGATACGGTCATTGATCATGTCGAAGTCGATGTCATTGATGTTTTCAAGGGTAGAGTGATAACCGGGTGGAGAGATGGTTTGTTCCCAAAATTGGATTTGCGGTTGAGGGGCATAATTCTGTTGGTGAGGTTGAGAATCATAAGTAGTAGCATGATCGGTGGAAGGAAACCATTCACAGCGAGTGTAGTAATTCATGTTCAAACTTATGTACATCACATGCCTCTCTTGGGCTATATATATGGTCACGGGGAATGACGGAGCACTTTCATTGGTCAACCACATCCCAACCAGCACGCATGTTAGGGTTATACCTCCGCACATATGTATGCGCGAAGCTTTACGCAGGCTGTTCCCATAAAACTTGTGATTGTTAACGCCCCTCTCTATTCCTCCCCCCTTCCTCCTGTCCACTTATATGTGCAAAGCCCCTCCCCTTTCGTAATTCACACGAGATTCAGCGGACCAATCAGGTGTGTGGTAGAGGCGCTTTTGAAGAGCAGAAATTTCCGCAAAACGCCCCCACTCGCCATGATGGGATGACTGCCACATGCGTAATAATCTCGTCTGTTCTTTAAAAGTACATCAGGGGTTTTGTTAAAGTGGGCGTCTGACCCGGTAATTCATCAAAAGAACTTTTCGAAAGCTTCATGCATTTTCTAACACAGATTTTTTGTTGCAAATCAAAATATCCTTTAGAAAAAAAAGAATTCCCCGCAAATGGGATAAAATTTTAACAATACATTCGAGTATTTTGTCAATTAGACTGATGAAGCGTGTTGCAATTTTCTGGGCTTTAGTATTATCGGCTGATTAATTAAATTCATCAATCTACCAATATTACAAGTATTTGTTAGGGAGTCTTAAGAAGTTGCTGATAGTAGTGAAATGTACAAATTTAATTAAAGGTGAATATTAACATTTGGAAAATTCATGATACCGAAGGGATATTAGTTTGAACCACCTACTTTTGGAATGATCGCATGCCAAATTCCTGAATGAAGAATTTTAAAATTATTTTCGATTGTTATTTCCCTTTAAGGTCTATTTCAATTTAATCTTCCGTAGCACAATCATGAACAAAACTATTTAATGTGTGAAAACGAACGGCAGACTGTAATAATTATTTAACTGATGGGAATAATCCGTCTATGCCTGGATATATGAATGTACTTCTAAAGAAACGGGACAGTTAATGAAAAAATGAGATTCGATAAGCCCGTCTAGACATGACAGATAGGGGGTTGAGTCATAGAGACATAAAGACATCATTGCAGCTTCGTGGACAGAAAACTAAAGTATCATCGTAGAGAATCTGATTAATAATTTTGGAAAACGCATAGAGGCATCCTTCAGCCTCCTCCCAGCCTCCAAGTCGACACAAGTTTCTGGCTAATCTAAGTATAATTTTTCGTTCAAGCCAAATGTTTCACTCCTTTGGAGATTGTAATAGTTAGATGAAGGAAGATCGCATATAACGGTAGAATGAAATATTGAATGAACTGTAGATATAAAAATAAATATAAGTGAGGAATGAAGGATAGTGAATCGGAATGTCAGGAATGGAGAGTAATCAATGGAAAATGAGATATAAGAAGATTAAAAAAGAGCTGCTTTAAATTCATGAAGTGCAGGCAATTAATGGTGAATGGGAAACACAGATTTGAGGGGAATCAGGGTGGATAACCGTGTTCAACCTTGGTAACGGCCTGGGAAACGTACGTGCCCTCCAGCACTGGTAGTTAACATCGGTTTTCCCGTTTTTTGATTGGAGGATTTGGCGTTTTTAAAAACAACCTTGTCAAGATGGGCAAGTTTCAGACGATTGACAGAAACAACAGATTATTTTCCATTTTGAATGATAGTGAAAGTTTCTTTGTTCCTTCGAAGAACCGGGAATGAACTATCATAAAGAGATTTACGGACAGCACCATGGCGAAGAAAAATGTGAGATAAGATTCTAAGTCAGTGGGAGTGAAAAGGGGGTTGGAGGCAGGTCGGGTTGGGGTTATCCTTGGCAGAAATTCGAATACCAAGGAGAACCAAGAGAGGGATTTTTTCCATCGTTCAGGTGCGCAATGTGGGGTAAAAGTAGCTTTCAGCTAGCGATGGAAACGTGTAATCAAACCATTAGCTTGTGTCTGATATGCAGTTGTGCTAATCCGATTGTTGACAAGTAAGTTAGTGAGTTCGGAAAATAAATGAGACTGAAATTGTGTCCGCGACCTGTAGTTATGATAGAAGGGACATCAAATGTGGCTATTTATCCCTCTAGGAAGGTTCTGGGAACAGTCTCAGCAGCCAGTTCATGCATAGGAAAAGTATCTTGCCATCGAGAGAAGCGGTCGACACGGGTTAGAGATGAGTGAAATCACAAGAGAGTGGAGGAGGACCAACAATATCAATATGGATGTGGTCAAATCTGGAGTGTGGTAGTAGAAACGTTCCATCTGGGGTTTTAGTATGTATATCAGATTTTGATCTCTGGTACGCTTGGCATGTTTTTGTCCAGTTTGAGATGTCTTTTTGACTGGACGGTCAGAAGAAACGATCCGTAACGAGTTTTGCTGTTGCACATTTGCTAGAGTGTGAGAGACAGTGGATGGATTCAAAAATCCGGCGTCAGAAGGGTTATCCGTATCTGATGTTGTCGCTGAACTGCTGAATATGATCAAGATGTCGGATTTCGATTGGCGAATACTGGTCAGAGCTGGCTTGTCATCAGTGAGGATCGTAAATTTTCGACCTGCTAGGAAATATCGGAAATGTTACACTGCCTCGTAGATTGCCAAAAGCTCTCGCCCGGAGGTGCTGTAATGTGTTTGAGTGGCTGTTAATGTTGCGGAGATAAAAGCAAAGGGTTTTATTTTTATTATTCCAATAATGCACCAACAGCAATCTGTGAAGTATTTGTGGAGAGTGTTAGAGTTGCTTCTGATTTTTGATATGCAAGCGTTGAGCAGTCTGATTATGGAGGTTTAACTTCTTCGAAGTCTGTGGCAGCGTCAGAGAGAAACAAGAATTCGGCTTGCATGGACTTTAGAAGTTCAGTGGAAGGGGAGATCACTGCTGTAGAATTGGGGAGAAATCGGAAGTAAAAGTTAATCATGCCTAAGTATCGACGGAGTTGATTGGAAAATTTTGGCTGTGAGAACTGTCGAATCTTCTTTACCTTTTCGTCAGTTGATCAAAAACCTTCGGCAGATAGGGTATGACCAATAATGGATGGGATATTTCGCGGAATTTCACTTTTGAGGAGGTTCATGATGAATTCGTTGAAATTCAGTCGTTTAATAACAATCTTCAAATGCTTCTTATGTGTTCTCTTTCAGTTTCGCCAGCCACCAAAATGTCATCTATATAGGCAGACAAAATCGAGACCATGAAGCACTTCATCAATAAAATGTTGGAAGGTTTGGGGTGGGTTTTGTAAACCGAATAGGATTCGAAAAAATTCAAAGAGACCAAAGAGTGTGGCCATAGGAATCTGGTTATAAGCACGGATAAGATTAATTTGGAGAAGATCTTCTTATTCCAAAGATTGTATGAGAAGTGTAGTGAATTAGGTATGGTGTAAGTTTCCGGGAAAGTGATCGAATTAAGACACAATAGTCGCAGCAAGGACGCTAATCACAAGAGTTCTCAATGAACATATGGAGAGCGGATGACCAATTACTGGAAGAGCTACGAATAATGCCAATATGGGCTCGAATTCGCCCTTGGAGATCTTATATCGGGTCGGAGAAAGGCGAGGAACACGGGATTTGACAGACTTTCCATGGGTAGCAGTAGAGTGTGCGACAGAGTGATTTATATGTTTGTAACGATAAACAGGGTCGGTGGGTGGAAAGGGTACTGAGGTTTAATGCAGGTAATAGAACAGTAGTTGGGACGGGCATATTCAGTACACTTGAAGTGAAGGTATTTAGGAGATCAAGTAGCTTTTCGTGCTGAGATCAAGAGAGGCCGAAGTGACAGGGGAAATCAGCACCAATAATTGGTTTTGAGACGTTAGCAATAGCGAAAATCCATCGAAAAGTTCTGCGAAGTCCAAGATCCAGAGTGATAGATTTCTGACCGCATGTCTTAATTAATGATCAGTTGGCAGCTGCTAGTATGAAGGAGAGATCTGCGAAAGCAGGGATGGGAGGAACTACAGAAATCTCCGCTATGTAATAGAGCTAGGGCATCAATTTTCGCTTTTATTCTCATCACTCGCTCTTCTTATACTGCCGTCGATTCAATTTTGGTGGGGTTGTAAAGTTTGGGCATAGGGAATCTTCTCGATTCCTAGAGAGTCAGTGTCTACAATTTCTGCCACTGACTCTATTGGTTTTGTTTAGAAGTAGGTCGCCTATGCGCAGTAGCTTTTTAAAGTGTGATGGCTTCCAAGATTCTTTATCAAGCATTTCTTTAGGAACAAGCAGCTTCCTCTCTAACGCACTCTCGTTCAAACAACATTTGGATTCGATCAGCTGCGGATGGTCGAGTTTGTTGAAATATAGAAACTTTAAGATCATCGTAGGGATTTGAAGAGGGCGGTTGGATGATAACTGCAAAGTGAACAATGATAGACGGCGGAATGGAATGGGCAAGATCACAGAATTTATTAATTTGGTTCCTTATGCTGTCATTTTTGAAATGAGATTTCAATAACAAAAGCGGAGCTGGAACATATTTCAGTAAAAGTTCACGAAATCTTGCTGGATTTATTTGGCTGGTTTGAAGAGAATGACATTATCAGACATGGCTTTATTTTAATGATTGTGTCCTTTTGAAGGTCACCAGTTTGTCGGAGTTGGAGTAACAAATAATGGTTGGCAGCTAGTAATACACAAGTCTAATAAATTTAACTTTATATTTAATTAGTGTGCATCCAAATTATTTGAAGGAGCTGAAGTGCTGTTCTATATTTGGAATCTTGGTGTTAAAATACCAATTTTCTCCACTGGTATGTTGATTATTATTATAGTAAAAACCAAAGAGTCCATTTGGATAATGGTAATTGTTACGTTTCCAGCGTACCATATTCAGGAAGGAGTATATATATACATATATATATATATACATATGAAATTCAGGGAAGATTTTTAATTATCAATATTTAACACAAATATAATAATCATTCGTTATCTGGTAGGTATTTGCTGTGATCTAAACCCAATCGCCTTTAGAAGAGAATAGCAGCTTATTGTTGCATTTCAGTCTTTAGATAGTCTATCCGTTGTACTCCTCTGTTTACTAGAACGGACCTGAGCTATTATTGCAAAGTTTAAATTGCCGGTAATCGAATTCGTAAGCAAATGTAGTTGACAAAATTCTTAAGAAATTTTCTGGGATCACAAGTTTGTGTAAAACTTAGAAAGTTTGTAAGAATTAGATTGTGCTACTGCATGTCCATTACCGCTGTCTCCAGCGGCCGCCTTAGTTAAAGCGAGTCCTTCAGACCTAATTAATGAAGACCGATTACTTTTACTTGATCTTTTCTTCTTTATTAAAAAATTATATAATTGGTTTCCTGACAACCAATGGCAACGAGACTTCAAATCAGAGTACGAACGTGGAAATCCAATGATAGTTAGTTCAGTACAAGAGAGATGAAGCCAGTGAACTTCGTTCAAGCGCACGGATATTATTCAATTCGGATTTCAGTTAATATTCATATTCTTCTTTAACAAGATGAAAATCAAAATACAAATACTGGAACAAACTTTTCTAGAATATACCTAAGTTAAATTTAGAATCAGCGATGTTGTACACGATTTTAACTACTGGAATTTGAATTTTAAAACCTTGTCATATGAGCGAAATCAAATTAGTCGGATTTATAACGGATATTGCAGCTTTCTCTCTGAATATTGTAATTTCACTTTAATTATAATTTCAGTTTGTTTTTTTCACACCAGACAGCCTTATTAATTTGAAAAATAAAAATTCTTGGTTGTCAAACACTTAGCTAAGATTAGGAAGCATAACAAACACTACTGTAAGATGTTAATAGTTAAATCTGATTTCTAAGAGAAAATTTGATAAGGAAACGTTCGCTCGCATCAGCCAAATTGTCAACTGACTGCGAAAAATTGCCGTAATATTTCTCAAAACCACTTTTATACGCTCACTTTTAGCAGATGAGCCAATTTCTCTAGTCACCTTTTGAGAAATAAACACTTTCTACTCTCTCTTTTGGCTTATTTAATTTATCTTATAGGCTGTTCCAGTAACTACGATGAAGTTAGTATTACGCATGTGACCTTTGACCCCTCTTCTGTATATTAAGTTATCCTTCTACTGAAAATATGAGAGGCTGTAGCAACGTCAGCTCTACATAGTAACGGGATTATACCTGTTTTTCATATTATTTGACATTTCGAGCAAAGACGAGGGCTGGCTGTCTTATTTCTATGTTGTCGCATTCTTTTATCCTATTGAGTCTATATTCCATCCTTATGGACAATGAATGCATCGTTGTAATTATGAATATTGTCTTAAGTTATTAAATTCATTTTATCTAATTGGAGGGATTGCATCAATTTAAATTGGTCTTTTTCAAGGTCACTCTAAATCGGCCTTTTAAATATATTTTCAGCATGTGTAATGATTTGTCAACTTGACCTCAATTCACTTAACTTCTTATGATTATGATTACTACCCATTGGACCCTTGTGTATCGTAAATATCCAAGTAGAAAGGAGTATTTTATTTCTAAAAGTTAAACCCAGTATTCTTTCCGTTATAATCTTCGATTTTGCCATATTTAGTCGTAGCGCTAGAAGCACTTCGATTTGATAAATACAAATGAAACATTGAAAGTGATAGAAAGTAACTTAATTTTAATCCATATTCAATTTTATCAGATAAATATAGGATATTATGCTAGAAACAGACACCCAGCAGCAACATGTTTTAATATGCAAAATTGCGCCCAATTACTGGCAAAACTCGATGAAATATCTCGCCCCCAGAAATACATAAACGCATTTATGATAATATCCACGCACCCATTAGACATCTATGGTGTGTCAAATATTAGTGCTATCCAAGGCGTAGCCTTCCATCAATGCAGCCATTCAGTCATCATGCAGCCATCCATCCATCAGTCAAAACACCTCCTAAATATCTACCTCCTCCCTCACTTCCCCCTCGCCTTAATCGCGAATATGATATAAAACTGTGGCCTGTGAAAGTGACCATTCTTCCTTCTGCTGTGCCTTTATGATTTTCATCCCAACTATGGATATAGGATAAGAAGATAAGGAACTGTAGGACGGGCAGGCAGATGGATAGACACTGTTTAGTTGCCTCTTTATCTGCGTTTAATTTGCACCACTGCGAGGCTGTTGGTAGTCGGTTTTCGGTAAAATAGGATAAGGTGCGTACTATACTGTTCACAGACCATGTGAAAGGTCAACCTGTTTAATTAGACTGTGAGTGTGAACAGACCTTTACTGGTGCTGTTTTAATGAATTTGCTGCCATTAATTAAGACTAATTAATTTATAAAGTACGCACAATGATTAACAATTAAGATTATATAGGTGTAAGACCTGATTCAAAGTTATATCTACCTCTCCAATTCTCAAGTAATCTTGTCAAATGTCCAGTTTATAATGGTGATACTAGGTTCTCCAATTCACCGCAACATGTACATCGTAAAATATATCTTTTTGAAGATAGTTATTGACTTCTTGATTTGAGTAAAAAAATTTGAATTAATGAACTTGAAACAGTACTTTATTATCATTTTCTGGAGTTGACTTATCTATATATCTGGTAAATTGTAATAAAAGCAGATATCGCTCAAAGCCAATCTTTGTGCTCAAAAATGGATTCGGCGGGTGTTTTATCATCTATGCGCCGATACCCCAGCCTGGAAGAAGGAGAATATCTAATAATTATTCATAATTATATCTTCACCTTAACGGCGTATTCTAGGTCCTTCATTTGCACGTACAAACCTAGTGTTTTTGAAATAAAAACGAGTTCGCTGTTGACCCCGATCATTATCGAATCAAATTTATTCGCATTCTCTAAGCCCAGATCCGATCATGTCTGTTCTGAAGCAATAAAAAATCTGAATTGCAACATGAAGCGAAAAAGACATCAAATCAGCTATAGTCTTTAGAATGAACTATCATTATTATTAGCATAAGCCATAGCAAATTTAATTATGGGAAAGCATTTGAATAACGCAAACAACAAACGAGTCGAATAAGGTAAGAAGTGGTGAAGGGGATCAAGCAGAAATTGGTAATGAGGTCAGACCATCAGACATCAATTAAGTTACCTATATTCTCTTAATTTTCAAATTTAATGAATTAACTCCCAATTCATGGGCGAGATTATGTCCACAATATTCAGAGTTCAGTGACAAGTCGGTTTTGTTTTGTGGTTGGTCATGCCAACTCGATTTAGCCGGGAATAGGTAGACAAGACCCGCAACAACTTTTAGTCAGTTTACGTTGTGATTTAGTCTTATTCATGTTAATTTTTCGTATATTAATAATTAATGCAAACCCTCAGTATCTATTACAATGTGTAATTTTTTGCATTACCGTGGGCAAGACTAATTTCAAATTGACATCATCCAGGCGGAGAGGATTGGAGAGATGAGCTTGGATTGATGAAATGCATTTCAAATAATACTGACTTATCCATCTGCTCAGCTTGAGTTTTAAATAAAATGGTTCAAAGTGATGCAGTTGAAGGATTTCTTTTGCGTTGTAACTTCAAGCAACAAATTTTATTTAGCAATATCTGACTTCCTCATGGGGATAGGTGATTTATGAGGATTGAGATTAATCTAATTTTGGGTCGTGACAGGTTTATGACCTTAGTAAAGACTGTGGCTTGACCAGATGGAAGCTACGTCTGAATTTCCCTCGTCAGAGGGTTATCAGACCCTGGATATTTTATAGACAACCATCACTTAATCGCTGATTTAATTTTAAATAAAAAATTAGCTATTTTCATATTTTCTCCACAATTTCCCATTTATCTGGATAGAGTGAATATTTTATTCGTAGCACCTTCCTACCTTTACGTATTGCAAAATACTTTGCCATCTAAATATAATTTCAGTTTATAGGTCTCTAGGCTATCACTTTTAAGACAAATATTGAGCAAAAATATTTGCCTCCTCCCTATTTCGAGGTAGTGGAGTTCGTCCAGCTTAGAATTTTAATAGATTTGGTAGTTTTTTCTGAATTTCATTGTTGATGTTCGAACTAGGGCCTCCATCGCAATAAATTAACATCGTTTGACCAATTTTAACTTTCTCACCTCTGTTCTGTCAAAACTGTTAATTGTTGAATACCATAAACGATACTTTTGCTTCCTTAGCCATTGGAAGACAAAAACCAATTAAAGTGGTGAGACCGGCCAAACGCGATAAGAAGTAGGTAAATAAGGACTAGACATCGTAAATAGGCATTACTGCAATACCATGAACCATGAAATTTAAACTGCCTATTTAGTAAATATTACACAACCCGATTCCAAAAATTATATGTAGTAGGACTCCTTGATATCCTGAGATTGCTCTCAATATCATTTTCATCCTCTCCTCTTTATCATCTCTTGAACTTTCTGTTAACCGATCTCGGTTGCTTCCCACAATTGAAAAATGTACTTTTTGTACTATTGTTGGTAATAATAAAGACATAATAATAGCCAGTCTTTAATTATCTTGGTATTGTAACTAATAATAAAATCAAGCCATAATGCTTATGAGGATAAAGTTGATATCTGGATGAATTCAAACCTTTTTGAGGGTAAGCTTCATTCGTGTAAATATTAGTTAAATTCGTGCCTTTACGTGAATTCAAACATGCCGCATATCCATGACCTCAACATCGCAGGAATGGAAATTTTTACTAAGAATTACAAGAAAGAACAGGAGGAACGATTTTTCTTTATCATTTTAATTTTAATAATGTATCTGAAAAAGGGAAGCATTAAAATAGCTAAGTAAAGAGGGAAAGAGAGCTTGTCGAGGGACAATTGGGAATAGATACTTTGCTTAATAAAGGTTTTACTTTACTTGGGTCCTAGATTCATCAAACAGTCGAATTTTTACTAGTTGGATGCAGTTCACTGCATCGGCAGTAGATATCTCCAAGTTCGAATTTTAGCATTTGATCACTACGTTTCTCAGTGATTATTCACGTCCAAGATGTTCTGAGCTTTTCGTCAGTTGATTAAACTGAATTGTTACTTTCACTTCATTTAGCTAGAAAATTTTATTATTTTTTTATCATAGCAGAGCTCACTCGAGATCACCCTTATCGTTAATGTTCCCTTTAAGGATGGACGATCTTGAAGAGTAACGAGTAGACCTATATTTTCCTCAGATATTAGAAATTCAAGGGCGAAGTAGGAGACCAGAAACTTATAATACGACAATACAAGGGATGAGTAAGAGAGTGAAAGGAGGCAGAGAAAGAGGCCAAGGCGCGTGTGTAAACCACGTTATGAATATAATTAACTATCTCTGGACATTCCCTCTAAGCTTTATTTGGTCCAAATTACTGCTCGTTACTACCTGACAGTTGAAGGCAAGGAAGATAAATCCAAATTTGTGTTTGGCGTTCGTGTTTGCAAATTTCTTCCAAAAAGCCCCCATCAAGAGAATCTAAATTTCATAATTTAACCACTTGCAATGAGCAATAACAGGAATAAATGAAAAGTTGGCATTTTGAAATCAGTATCTATATTCTTAATCATCGGGCTCAAAGGCTTTTAGTACCAATGAATGCAAAATATATGCACAATTAACACAACTGCCAATCAGAAGATTTTAGTAACACGTAGACCGAATAAACTAATTACTAATTTCATTAAATTTTAATCTTTAAGCATTATTAAGGTGATTATAGAGGCTTTTATTAGGATTTAAAACCTGTCTGCGTAAATTCCTCAGTATATTGTCTGTTTATTTCATAATTTTGACCCAATAAAGTCAGCATAACTATTCTGTCATATTCATTTCAATTGAAAAGCATCTCCAGACGTTCAGGAGTTCAAACATTCTATGGAGTCTAGAAATAAGTTATTCGAACGCAAAGATGGTGGTGCTCAGACCAATGAAAAGACTGTCAAGAGCTGTCGTGAGAAATTCAAAGTCACATGATATGCAAGGAGCTCCGACCGGTTTAACTCACTATGGATGGATGCCTATGTTTTGTTCAAATTTCGGATAAAATCTATTTCTTGTGTGCTCTAAGCATGTTCTTCTTATAGTGAAAAAAATCTACTTATAATTAAAATTCTTTAATTTGTAAGATGAAGAGTTACATTTCGATTGGCCTTTAGATCCTTGATCCGTAAAACTTTTAATAATTAACTTCTTTACTAGATAAAAGGGGATGAACGGGTGCCACTTATTTTTAAATGGTACTGCTTCGAAAATAATCTCACACTACCAAAGGATAGGTTTAACTTATCAGCAATCTATAAAATGACATCAGCATAAATGATTTAAAATTTTAAACAATCAAATAGATTCAAAACTATCCTATTTTCAATGATTAAGGAAATTTGATAGGTTGGATGGATATAGTTTTTGAGATAATGAGCGATTTCTCTGTAATAGAAGAGGTACGTTCAAAAAATATTGATTTACTGTGACACAAATAAAATAAAACATAAAAATTCATTGCAATTTTTGTTTAAATAAAACTAATCTAGACTATAATTACTTCTTATTGTTTGCATGAATTAAATAGCGCCAATTCTGTGCAAATAAAGTGGCCAAAGATCACTTTGGTTATGTGTGCAATGACAACTGCAAATCGGATTTCTTTAAACCATTGGAAGGCCACAGAAAATTAGTTGAGAAACTTGCGTCATGAAAACTATTAAAATACGGCTTTGTGAAAATAAGTTCGGAAAATTATTCGATTTTAAGCAATCTGTAAGTTTATTAATAAAATAGCTTTTATCAACTCTTAGATAGCATAAATACCCATCACGGTGTATTCATAAGGAAGTAGATTACAAAGAGAAAATTGCAAACAATTCAGAGCCTATTTCAATCTTTCTACAAAAACTTGTTTGTTTATTGCAGGAGGGTCTCGGAGTAGGAGACCCTCAGAGTAAGTAGGAGAAAATCTGGCAAGTTATTTTTTTCCTAGCTTTATGATTTTAATTACTACAGCATAGGAAAGTGGGACGATATATATATATATATATATATAAAGAACAAAGAGCATAATGATCAGGTAATCTAAAAGCTACTATGCAGCAGAGCAAAGATGAAAATACAGGTAGTGTATAACGGTGAAAATAGGCAAGCATTTTGAATGTCGAGGGACGAGATGTAGGCAGGGTCCTGGTTGTTTATATTAACACATGTTTATTTCCGTCAATCCAAATATTTATTGATGTTTTTAAAGGAACTAGCTAAGATGTAATTTTCAAATGAAATGCTTAAATAATACCTCATTTTACACGTCAGATGATTACCTTTTTACTTTTGCAGACTGAAACCATGAAACACTTGGGATTTAGAATTTCCTATCGTCATTTTGTCACCGTTTGATCCCACTTTCGAAATACCTAATGGGATATTACACTGACTTACGCACCTCTATAACTTGACGTTTTCTAAAATGTTGCTTCACGGGTATGATGAGATAATTAGGATACTATGCACATGCTATTTTTATTATTACTTACCATTTTAAGTAGCATGTTACTTTAATCTACAACTAATGTTACCACTGGTCATAGTAGTGACGCAAATTTTTATTTAGTTTCCTTGATTAAAACGTGGTATCACAGATCTAACTTGTACTAAAAGACATAGAGCTTTCAATATGACATTTACTGAAGAAAAGGGAAATCGGAATTTTGAAAAATTTGGTTTTGAAACCGATCGAAATCTCCTAGTCCACACATTTGTAATTTCGCAGTCCTGAATATCACAAACCAATTCAAGTTTGAGAACAGCACACGACCTTAAAAGATTTGGTGGTGCCTTTAAACTGGTATCAGCTGAGATTTGCAGTTAATAGACACTTCAGAATCTAAATATTCTGAAAGTTTATCACCAATTTTGGATGAAATATGTGATGAGTCACTCGCAAATATTCAAAAGGTTTATTCACAATTTAAAATTATAATGCAGATCTATTTGGAAAAAAGCAGGACTAGAAAAACACAGAGCTATATATAGTTTTGAAATGCTGGTAGTATTGGAATTGAGAAAGGATATTCAGCTTCCGAAGACAATGTATATTTTGCTTAAGAATTAAGTCAAGTCTCATTAGCTCCGTTAATCATTTTCAGGGAAAGTACTACAAAAGGTATTGCAAAACTAAAGCCCTGGTCTTCGAGTAACAATGAAATATATTTGTGTGTGAAGTTGGATATACAGATTGTATGCTATATTATTCGGAGGCATAGAGATAAAGATATTAATCGGTCAAAGATGGAAAGATTTGATCCTTGACATTCGAAATTTTACTTATCATTTATACGTCTTAGAAGAATGTGTGGTGTTATTTTTTTCTATGACAAAATTTATTTAAAGAGACTCACACTTTATTTTGTCAATAGTGGGAATAAAAGTTTGATGTGTGGCTTTCGTCGGAATCAAATCAATTAGAAAATGAGCGCTAAAAGTCCCCGTTTTTCACCACGGCTCGGGAAAAATGATTCTGTCGATGATTGAAAAAAATTACCTTCCTTTCCACATACGATTGACAGCTATGCAAATCACTTTTTTCACTAGCTTTCCCTTGAAGAGGGGTTTACACTTCTGTTCTAAGTTGTCTACCTCTATGTGTTTCTCTTTGTATTTTTATTGTTCTCCTCCCTTCTTAAATCACTCTTACTTCCAGTGGCTATCTCTTTATTATTTCTTTTTTGCCATACATCTAAATATCATCTAGTTTTCACAGAATTATGGTGCTTGTTCTTGCGTGATCGCATTCTCTCTGCGTCTCCATAGATTCTAATCTACAGACTTGCAGAATATAACCAGTTTATGTAAGAACGAAAAGAAAGATACACGAAAGCCAAATCTTAAACAAGTAAAGATAAGTGAACAAATGAGCTCATCTTTGGCTGAGAAATTCAATTAGGTATATTTGTAAAATCGTTAGAATGACATGTCACAGCTACAAGCAACCTTAATTTCTACCCGACAGTTATGATATTAAAAGTTAACTTATTAGGTGATGATGTATGAAATCCACTAATTTTTAATGATTTCAAATTTACGATGGGGAGGATGACCAGATATACAAATTATTCATTGGATAATAAGTTTTAATTCTATATAAGTGAAGTCTAACCACCCTCAGGTGTAAAGAGAAACGTCCGAAATTTAATGACTGCACCAGTATCCACGCAAATTAATAAATGTGGCAAAAAGGTGGTATTAGAAATTTTGTCTCTTTTCAGGTTCAGTAAAATATAATTTTAAAAAATCCGCCTTGCCCTAATAAGGCTAAGAGAAAATAGAAAGGTACAGGAGAGGTTTAGGCATTTGGAAGCAAAGGAACAGTCCGAAATCAGGCAAAATATGTAGGTGTCTTTAAAAAGCGGATTTTACTGGGTGTTCTGTTTTTAGTAATTCTTTCGAAAAAAATTATTGAAGGGAATGTCAGCCTAAAGCCAGCATTGATTTACCTTTGCATTTGAACGATTTCATGTTGAAATACCTTTTGTATTTTGAAATTGATTTATATTGTACTATTATATATTGATTAAAAATAATGGTACTTTAACGTTTTTTTGGAATGCTAAGTTTTAGGGATATTAGAATTAGGATTTAATCGTGCTTTAGTGAAGAAAGCTAAAAAGAATTGTCGAACAATTATCTCTGAACATTTTAAGGACAAATTGAGAAAATACCGAGTCATGAATTCAAATGACATGCTGTGTTCCTTTCAAGCAAACCTAGCAGATTACATACACTGTGGCCTTCCGATGGAGCTTTCTTTGTCCGACAGATGATATTGAGCTATTCATTAATTTATTGATCATTACGTCTTGTTCTGATATGGGGAAACTTAATCGCTTTGTGTAGAAGGCAGGCGTAAATAGATCTGTCTGAATTTTGATGTCTGTGCATGACATCTCGGCCAAAATAATAAATTACTGAAAAATGAACCTTATAAAAGTGATTTATCTTCCTTCTAGGATAAATAATATAAAAACTGCGCCTATTGGAAATAAAAACACTATTATGTTTGACATATTATCTTATTATCTTTTCTATTATTACATTAATATAATGAGTATTAAGAGTTAATTAATAAAAACTCGACAGTGGATACTCAAATGATCTTCAAATAATAAAAACTGCGCAGTATATTTATAGAATATAATGACGGTGACGTAATTTAAAGGTAAAGATTCATTAGCTTTGTAATAGGGATGTAGGAAAAGATGAATTAAGTTCGGATAACATACGGAAATAATTTGACAACGTGATGTAAAGGAGCAAGTTAAATTGCTTCCATTGGTTGAACAGTACTATAGTGATTAGGAAGCTACTGTACTTTATTGACCTCAGGCTAAAAGTATTTTCATGTTTATTCTATTGGTGAACCGGATCAATTAGTTCCTTATTTTCTAATAGTTCTGCATTTATTCTGGCATTAATTTTGGGCTCATTGGCCGACTATGATCTAAGTTGGCTCTTCGTTAATATTTTTGTATTAAACGAAACAGTTCCTTTACATACCCAATAGACGTATTCTATTCCTCTCCGTCATCTTACTTTGGACAAATTCCGGCTGACAAATTAACAGCTTAGAGATGAGGATTCAGCCATCTCTGGCTGGATTGTGTACATCTCAGTTAGCAAACCACAACAATTCATTAAGCGCCAGCTCTCGCCAATGATCAGTCGCATCTCCACGTGAAAAATGACTGTTAGATAGCAGTTTCAAGGTCTCTCAATGTTCACGTATCTGGAGCTGATGAGTGTAATTTGATGTTTAAAAACGTCAATCTATGATAATAATTAAGATCAAATTAGAATTTTTGAATGACAGCATGTATAATATACATTTCAGAATCAACGACGTGCAAGAGTGGGTGAATGACGTAATTCCTTGTCATTATATCCCTAATGCCGGGGTTGTCATTTCGATTTTACCATAAAAGTAAGCAAATGCGTAAGAGGTTTTCTCCACCTTAAAAGCACCATTAGATATTAATAACTGTTTAATGATATAAAGAGATTCATTTGGTGAAATCCTAGTGATTCATAGCGCAATGATATTCGGTTAGGATACGAAAGTTTTCGTAAGTGCAACGCAATTATTTCACAAAGCTGCCAGTGAGGACATCGGGCTATAAAATGCATGCGCTGACTTCCCGGCCAAGTAAAAATAGAAGGAAATGCAGGCATTATTGGCTGGATTAATAAAGCTTAATGACCGAGGATACAATTAGCCGAAACAGTGACCTTGATTAACAATAAAAGAGTTTATTAAGACTAGTTCAGACGAATAATAAAACAAGCTGCTGCTATTAAGAGCTGGAAAATATATCTGTAAGTAATAGTCAATCCCAGCAGAAACAGAGAAGATATATTATGCAAATGCTGCGACAAGTTATTTCCTGATGGAAAAGTACGGTATTTGTTTTTAGTGCTTAAAAGCTACATTCCTAGAAGTGTATATTTCGTTCCACAACGTATAGAACTAGGTTGGCGACGGGATTTTGTTGCAAACTATGTAGAACGGTGCAGAAAGATTTCATGCTATGCAAATAAAATCAGGATTTTCATTGTATACATTTAAACTTAAATAATTAGATTGTAAGATTAAAAAAGTATAGTATAGCTTTAATTACCAAACCCCTGAATTTAATATCCCCTTGTAAATATGTAATGCCATATGCCTGTGACTTGTCAAAGGAGCATTATGGATTCTGTTATGTGGGAATAGCATTCCATTCAATGCTATCAATTACCTCTCGGAAACAGTGACGTCATGAGATCTAACTGCTGTGTATAAATTTAATATTTTGATCAATAACTTGAGCTGGGATCTCGGTTACCTCTTAACTGTTCAAGCGACATGAATGACATGGCTTATTCATTCTGCGAAGTCCTGATCCAGATTACAATAGATTCAATCTAAAAAAAATTTAGATGTAATTTCTATTATTATTACCAATACCTTCTTTAGTCAAAAATAGCAAACATATAGTTACGAGAATGAGCATTTGTTGTTCTACATCTTCGCGAAATAGTGATGTTTATGCCCAGCTATGAACGATTCGCGGCAGTAAAATAAATATATTTCCCCTTTTCAACTTTAAACCGCAAAAAAACACAAAAGAGCGCAATTAAAGTGAAAAATTAAATCATTATTCTAAAAGATATGTGGAAGGGAGAGGGATTTGAAGCTTTCATTGAGAGATGATAGAATAGGTGCGTGGAGGTATCTAAGTCAATGCATAAATATGAAAAGTTTATACATGCTTGTAAGGTTAGGATAGGAGGATGACCATGAATATTTACAAAATTAAGCGGAAGGTAAGGGAGGGTTTTTTAAGACCTAAATAACATTGTTATTATCATTTTCACAAGGCGAGCCTGTTGAAGGTAGAACACGCCACTTAAAACCGGGTAAACCTTGATCGTTATCTCCTCGAACTCGAGTGAAAACAATCTTTCGTTCAGCTATCGTATTCTTATTAATGAAAGCATTACGAGCACGATGAAAAGAGGTGGAAGTAACGGCACTCGAAGTGGAAATTGGACGGAATTTCTTATCAAAAGCATTGTTTGTGGCTTCTAACCATTTAGAAGCCCTTCCAAAGATTGAATCGCCACTGGTTTTACGAACAGTTGGCTCACAAGACACTTGAAGGTCACTCAACCGAGAAATGAGACCAGCTTCGGGTCTTGATGACCTTCTAGAAGCTTCTTTAGGTGTTGAAATTGGTTGTTTTGTGAATCCTCCGTTGATCTGAACCACTTTGTGTTTGTGAACAACCTCTTTTTGAAATTTACCATTGTCAGAGCCTAATTCTGAAAGACGAAACGGAAATTTTAGTCCTGTATTATAAAACCTACTTGAATAGTATTATTGAATAACATATGATATTTTCAGGGTGCGTAAGGAATCTGAGGGCATCTTACTCACTTTTAGAAAAACAGAAAATGAATCTGTTGATGGTCGAAACTCACAATTTCTTATAACAAAACCAATAAACATT
>CAADRB010000004.1:2392243-2454439 GCA_900708905.1 Hymenolepis diminuta | reverse complement strand
CACAGTGGCATCCGCACCTGCATTGACTCTAAGGTCTTGTGGAAAAAATTGAGGAGTCATGATGTACCCTTCACTGAAATAACAACAACACCGAAAACTATCACTGTTGGTGGAAACTTCATGCACATTCATAACAGTTGGAACTTCAGTGGGGTTCGCTCACACATACCCACCTATCATTTCTTCCATTGACTTTTCATTTCGATGGAATTTTTGGTCGGAGTAAAACTAAAGACACTCCTGTTCTTCTGGGTGCTTCAATTTGTTTAAGAGTGGTTTTGCATGCATTAAACGATTTCCTTCAGTTGTTTTTGTCCACGTAAACTGACCTCGTCTAAGAACCTATGAGATGTGTATTTGAGGTGTTGATGAACAACATCCCACATATATTGTTGTTCCTTCAGACACTTGAAGATCTTTGGCAAGATATCGCGCATTGACTACCCACAATTTCTGTCGATCATGCCATGTTATGCACTCTTCTGACAGATTCAGGTGTTCTGAGTGAGTGAGTGTGTGAGTGAGTGAGCAGAGCGTTGACAATGCTCCTGTTTTCTCTTCCTCGTGGCGGCCAATTCATCTCCATTGCCATCATTCGGCAGCTCCTTTCTAACTTTACAAATGGAGAAATCTTGCAATCTCTAAATTCCTGTGTTTCACTTTTATAGACACCAGTTGAGCGTCTACTCATTTCATTAGTAACAGTATTATGTGGCATGAGGTCTTGTGATATAAAAATACATTACTTATTATTGTCGGGTTAGTTTAAATTACAAAAATATAAGTGTTCTCAGATAACACACGCACCCTTAGAGAGCAGTATTTGAAAATAAAAGAATCAGATTTGTGATCAATGGTTAATAAAATCTTATTAATATTGATCTCTAAATAAAGATAATAAATATTAAACCAGTTGATGAAGCCATTATTTTTCAGCTGAATTTGAGGTAATTGTTTAGTTCATCAATCTGTAACATTTAAAATTAAACTTTAATCAAAATTCCTTGAAGAGAGGCCACCATCAAAGTTAAGGTCAAATGACCATTCAATCACCCCTCTATTTTGTGGAATTTAAAGCATTAAGGAACTAGGGGCTTAAAACCATTATTGATCATTATGACTGTGGAACAGAGATCTCCTAGATACGGCAGCACCTTTTCTTTCCCTTCTGCAAACATCTGGATTCATTCGGGTAAATTTCACTTGCACGAATTTTTTAAGGCTGGGTTACACACTCTTACAGAAACGACTCAGGTTATGTGGGTGTTTCAGCTATGATAGACGCGTCATAGAAGGTATTCCTTGGTGTCTTCCTTTGTCTTAGTTATCATTTCATGTATGATTTAATTTTATCTTTTATTAGAACCTAATAACTCAAAGAATTTTAGAGTGCTCTTTCCACAGTAATCCAAAGGCGAAGTCTCCTTTGTTGAATTTGAGATTTACCATAGGAATCCCCTGAGCAAACTATACAAGTGTTATGTCTCTAGTCATAAGATCGGTCTTCTCACATTATTAAGGATAACACTGAACCTCCTGTTACCGGATACCTATCAAATACCTTGTATAATGGAACTACTCCTTCCCAAAACTATTGTAATATAATAACAATAATAAATCGCTTCAAAAATTTAACAATACACTCTACATTCCTTTTAATTAGTTGTTCCAAAAAGAAATAAGAAGGAGAAGTTATGTATTGGAATATAGACATAACTCACTGTGTGATATTCCATTAGAAATACTATTGGATTCCGAACTTGTTTGCGACTCAGTTGACGCCTGACTAGATAAAGATTTCCGTTTGGTTCTCTCAGGATGATGCTTGAAGAAAAAAGATGATAAAGCCAAAAAAATGCAGTCGAAATCAAATGAATTAAACAGCATAATGTTGAAAACGTACATGCAAGGTCGAATTCTGATTTCCCATTGATGGAAGAACTCCATTAAGATCAATTTTCTGAATAATTTGAGGTTCCCTCCTCAGAGTCTTTCCTTCTTCTTTCACAGAGTCTTTTTCAACCGCTACTGCCTTGGGGACAGAACCTCTCTTTCGATCCACTTGGTCTAGTCTCGGGGAATTCTGAAATTGGAAAAAAAATTTAATAAAATGAATGCTGGATAAGTGGGAATTACTGAGAGTATCTCGAAGCTTACATTAGAAGAACTGGAACTTGAATGAACTTGTGGTTGCAGAATTCCATTGAGGTCAATCTTTTGTATGATAGGAGCAGGAGTGCCTTCAATTTTCTTCTGATCTTGCAGACTTTGCTTGCGTACTTGATTATTATTCTGAAATGCAAAACCACTTTGCATTCAATATTTTCAAAATATCTAGCCATAATCAGGAATTAAACTTACAGTGGATCCATTAGATCCACTTGCAGTTGTAACCTGGGTTTTCTTCTGTGAGGTAATGCCGTTCAAATCGATTTTCGGGATCACTTCAGGTTCACCAGTAAGTTGGCGTATGACAGGCTGTATAAAAGTTCAAAATGACACGCTTTGACACGAGTGAATCACCGTAGGTCATGAAGTTGAATACAAACTACCTCATTTCCTCAATAGGGAGGACACGTTAAGGACAAATGACAGAACGTAATTGCCAAACATATGGTGAATGGAATTTTAAAACCTAAATTCAAGGAATTTGGGACCAAACATAATAAAAATATGGGTTAAACTATACCTACATAAAAATATGTTTACAATCAAATAACCTGAAGAGAAAAGATGATGTAGTATATCAAAAAACGAAAACAGGAAAAGGGTGAATTCCATTTTTGGCTGATGAGAAATAAGTAGATGGCTGGCAGATGAGATTCAGATCATGTAAACCAACCACGTACTTTATCAGAAATTTCAAAAAAACCAGAATTTATTTAGTGTATCGATGTTTAACTACGTCAACTAGAAAAAAAACCAATAGAGTTAAGCTTTACTCTTTTATCCGTTTGAACATTTTAAGTTACTTAAACGAACATTACCCATTCATTTTTGAATTCAAGAGGAAAGTGTATAACATCCAAACCCTTCATATTTAATACATCTTTAAATCCATGTCCACAAAATTTAGCAATAGATCATTACAAGTGATTAACAGAATTTGCTATTAGACTCTGATCCAAACTCAACTATCTTATCAATTCACAATTATCTCTTGATACTTGCGACTATTTAAAGTGCAGAAACATTAAGTTATGTTGTTTAAATAGTATTATAGGATGAAATAAAGCACGGAGAGTGGAAGTTAATAAAATATAACTTGCATAACGACCTATCTGATTCGTATCCGTGGTTTATCTCACGTGTATGTGTAGTATATTTCAGATTGTTAAATAAATGCGGCTCAGACAGAGTTTGTGAATAGTCTATAAGCAAATGCATTAATCGTTCATTAACAAAATGGCAAGTAATTAAAATTAAATCTAAAAATTGAAATATCTGTCATACTTAACAAACTTCTCCAGGCAACCATTCTTCTAAATTTTACGATCAGGTGTAGGCTTCTTTCAATCCTTCAGGAACCCAGACTACTCTGTGGAATACAAAATGAATGGAAAATAGACAAATATAAAAAGTTGTTGTGAATAAACCTGTATTTTGAAGCTGGAAGGAAATCAAGTCTAGAGATTAGAATACAAGAAAGGTAATCATTAAATTTCGCAGACCCCTAAAATTAATAAGCAAGAACTTGAAAGTCATATACCTCTTTTGCCAAATTCGGATTTTTGATATGATCTATTTATAAACGTACTTATTTTATAGAATATTCTAGAGCATCGAGTTAGAATAACCTTATTGGTTCGCTAACTTAAACAGATAATAACCATTGTTTTAAATTATTACAGAGCTAAAGATAATCATGCCACAATAAAGTCAAAACTCGTATTGAACAGAGTCTGTTCCCATAAATATGCTACAAGTGATTATTTTGTGAGAAATAGTCCGGTGAATGTGAATTATGTATTCTGAATCAACTTCTGCAATATCATATACATTTACTTTAATGCTAAATTAGCAGGAGCAACATTCTCAGAGGCAAAATATATTAAAATAAATAACACCGCATAACGGGAAATATTTTCTTTCTTTTTTCTCTTCTTTCTTTTCATTCCTTTACGTGACATTTATAGAGGTGTTGTTCAATCTATTTATGCAAATAATAAGCCCTGGAACTACATTCCACTTAGTATATTCAAATGATAGGATAAATAAAAGAAAATGGAGAACATCAAGAATATCCATCCCCTTTTTAATATTCGAATTATACGCAGATATAAACATAAATTGGGCCAAATTATTATGTTGGTAGTTAATTTACAAATAATTTGAGATTCATTAAACGCCTTAAAGATAACACTATAAATTGTCAATTTCTTCTAGAAGCCGGTTATTAGCACCTCAATGTGTGTAGAGATATTTACAAAAACGAGAGTTGACCTTGATTGCACTCGGGCAAACTTCGACATTTTTGCTATTCTCATCTACCTCCTTATGTCCTTAAGAAGACTTAAACAAATCAAAGTGGATTAACCAACCGTTCAATTAAGTCGACTTATTAACAAGCTATGAATATTGCAAAAGTCACCTCGACTAGAAACCTAGATATCAAGTCATGAAAATTGAACCTCGGAATGTTGGACATTACAAAATGGATAATATTCCTTATGAGAATGTGGACAAATGAATATTTCAAGATTTCAAATAGGTAAATGTCTAGTTCCGAATAAAGACATCTTGACGTCATTATGTTTCAATTAAACCTCCACCCTTCCATCTTTTACCGAATAGTTTTGCAGTTTCGTATGTTCAGATGTTAGCCAATGATTAAAATTTGTAAAATATTTTTTTGGTACTAAAACATCGGACTGATTGATAAACATAAGGTCAACTCCAGAATGTCTTTCTTTGACTTAAAATGGATGTTGAAGAGTGTCTCCTTTCAGTGGGTTTGAGAATCAGTATTGAAATCTTTGTGAATAAAACAGCGTCATTTTTTAACACCACTTATATATTAGAGATTTCCTTTCTAAATCCAGCAAAAGCTACAATGCTGTTCTCTCACCCCCCTCCCCCGTCTTGGTCATCAAACTTCTATAGAGAGAGAGAGAGAGAGAGAGAGTTCAATTCAAGAAATGTGCACACATAAATGCACAACAAAGCCAAATCACCTGAGAAGTTATGGCTACAAGGGGAACTAATGCACCACACATGTGTTTAGTTCCTATGATTTATGCCACATGCAGTTCTAACAACACTGATTCCAACAGCTAGCTTATGTATCCTAACGAATGCTGCCATGGGAGATCTAGTTTTGTTATATTTGAACAAAATGCAAAGTAATTACTGATATTTTATTAACACGCCATGATATAAATTCCCATATGAAATATCAGTTCCAATGAACACATTTAAAAACACATTATTACCTATCCTTAAAGGTTAGGAATCCAAAGTACATGAAAAGAACTGCCAACTTTTCTTCGCTCTCAAAATTTTTAATTTACTACATACCAAACGAAGAAAATTTTCCCTAAAGGTTCAAATCAGATTTTGTGAAATGCTGTCGTTTAAAAAATTAATTTTGATACGTTGCTTGAAAATGAAGAATAAACTCTATCGATAAAACACGAAATCAACACCAAAGGATCTTGAAACAGAAACTTGAAACGCAAAAGCATCCTCATTTTCCCGCCAATATTTATTACTTAATACAGTTAATACACTGAAACGCAGTTAGAATTAACTATTTTTTAATTAGGGTGCTGCGATTTCAGTCTAAAATTAGAAATAAATTGCCTACTTACGGAAATTATTTAAAAAACCATTTTAAACCTGTGATTATTTTCCAATTAATATTAATTTCACTTTTATTCTTATTAATCTGAATTTTAAATTTATTCCTACAGTAGATATTGAAAACCTTTTGAATGAAGTTTTAAAATTGGAGGTCTAAAATTTACTTAAATATCAAAATAGACTAAAAATTTTTCTCGCTTTCAGCAACAAAGTGATCTCGGCTGAAATGTATCACGTAGAAGATGAACGCAAACAGCTGGTCAAAATAATTCTCTGGGAAATTTTCAACAGATGATGTCCAACTGGACAGCAAAAATTCATAAAAATTGTAGTTCACTCCTATTCAGATATAAACTATTTTGAAGTGCAGATCCCCATATGTAATATTGTTTTGAGAATTAAAAACACTACATTCGAAAAAAACAGGCGCCTGAATTGAAAAAAATCGAGTTCACTTGAGTTACATTTTTTTCACAAATTTACCGTTATTAATTATTATTGACTATGGTGACAATATATTGGCAGTTGATTCACCTAGATTATCTATTTTTAAGCTAATATTATATGAACTATGTCAAATATTTAAAAATGTTAAGCCAGTAGTTATTCTCTACGAAAAGAAGGAAACCGACTCTAGAGTTATTGATGTTCATCCTGAGTGAAGTAATTTTGAAAGTTACTTATCTTCCTGTCCAAAAGTTTAATCGATATAAAATTTACCACAAATAATACTTTAAATGCACGTCAATTTCGCCTTATCATTTCTGATTAAAATACTAATAACTAAAATTAAATTATTTAAGAATTATGGGCAAAATTAACATTTGTAATTTGTGCGTTAGTCTAAAAATCGCCTTCACAAATTTATTGCCACGTACCGAGACCCAAGGATGTCGAAGGCAGTCTGAAGCTGTGTCCCGCTTTCTGTAAATGCAAAATAATTATTAATTTATATGTGAATAATTAAATAACGGGTTTAAACATATAAAAAGCAATAGTTAACAAATCAGGAAGCTGGACGAATAAATTTTGAGTTTGTATAATATGAAGGTTTTTTTATAATTTAAATACGATAAAATTGCTCCACATTGAAATTAAATATAATTAAATGTAAAATTAACTTCGCATCTACCGTGGATTCTTTCGTAAAAGCCGGGCTATGAAATCTTGAGCTTCGAGAGAAACATTGGTAAACTCTTCCCTATCAAATGTGACTGAACATTCTAGAATGTTCTGGAACGTCTCTACTTGTGAATCGCCCGCAAAAGGCGAGATACCGCTGAGTCTGAAAGGTAAAAGGTAAAAAGAAAATATAAATATTCATTCATTTGAAAATATGAACACTATCATGCAAGCCCTGATTAATAAACAAATTATTTCAATTATATTGTTTACGAATTTTAATATTTGAAGACAAAATTAAAAACTTCCTTTAATTGTTCAAATATTAATTAGCTCTCATTAATAATCAAACAGGAATCTTCTACCTAGATTCAGGAATACGCATCCTTTGCCTATACTGCGCATTTATCTGATCAAAGACAATTTTTTGATGTTAATTTAAATTGGAATAAAACGCTTCAAAAAACCTCTCTAACTGAAATCTAACATTCCGAAAATCCCTTGTTGTTCAATAATAATAAATTTCAATTATTAGTAGTACCCATTTCATAGCAAAAATACATATCGAATCGGTGGGTGAGAATAGTAAAATAGAGCAATAAGGAGGAAAAGTGGATTGCGAATAAACACATCAAATTAATCCAACTTCGGTTGAATGTCAAATAAATCGTGAGGCTCATTTTTTACTTAATATTTGTGGCTTATTGCGTCATATTCCACTGTTCAACTATCAGCATTTGTCCCTAGGTTCCTCGGGAGTTCATTTTCGCAGTCTTTGGGGATAATTTACTGACAACATTAAATTGAACGATTAATGATGTCCTGTAAATAAGTATATTTCCTGTATCCAATGAAGTTCGCCGATACTTACGTAAAGGCCTCAAATATACCACAGCCAGATGGAGTTCATTGCAGCGGTGACTTTACATTTTATTAAAAAATTAATCATTATAATATTTTTTCCATTAGTTGCTATATGCACTTTAGAAACCACCGCAAAATGTTGGTTAAATATTTGAAAAAAGAACTAGAACTTCACTTTTAAGTGAAGTTTTAGTACGTCAGATAAAGTGGATCCTGATTTATTATTAATGTTAGAGACTTTCTATTTAATTAAATTTGACTATCAACAAGCACAGAAACCTTTAATTTATGTGAAAAATTTTGTCAAACATTCATTAAAATGAGATTTATATTTGATTTAAACCATCGCTTAATTGTGACAAAATTAATTAACTTTGAAGTCGAAATCGAACTTGGAGAAGTACAGAAAAGTATTTCTTAGAGAAGGTTTCTTATCGTCTTGCAAAATATGAAATAGAACATAAGGGTAATAGTAGCCAAACGGAATCATGCTAACCTCTATCTTTCCGCCCTTTTGAGATTTTGGGGAACAAAATAAATCAACCAACCGTGACATGACGTGACCATGACAACCGTGGAATTCTCATTAAGCATAATGTACAAGTTGTGTAAGGTATCTGAGGATATACCTATACTTTAGTAATTTATTAAACTAGCACGATAATAAGTAATGTATTTTTTACATCACAAGATCTCATGGCAGATACTTCTATAACTAATGAAATGATAGACGCTCTACTAGAAACACAAGAATTTAGAAATAGCAAAATTTTTCGTTTGTAAAGTTAGAAAGGAGCTGCTGAATGATGGCAATGGAGATGAATTGGCCGCCACGAGGAAGAGAAAACAGGAGCATTGTCAACGCTCTGCTCACTCACTCACACACTCACTCACTCAGAACACCTGAATCTGTCAGAAGAGTGCATAACATGGCATGATCGACAGAAATTGTGGGTAGTCAATGCGCGATATCTTGCCAAAGATCTTCAAGTGTCTGAAGGAACAACAATATATGTGGGATGTTGTTCATCAACACCTCAAATACACATCTCATAGGTTCTTAGACGAGGTCAGTTTACGTGGACAAAAACAACTGAAGGAAATCGTTTAATGCATGCAAAACCACTCTTAAACAAATTGAAGCACCCAGAAGAACAGGAGTGTCTTTAGTTTTACTCCGACCAAAAATTCCATCGAAATGAAAAGTCAATGGAAGAAATGATAGGTGGGTATGTGTGAGCGAACCCCACTGAAGTTCCAACTGTTATGAATGTGCATGAAGTTTCCACCAACAGTGATAGTTTTCGGTGTTGTTGTTATTTCAGTGAAGGGTACATCATGACTCCTCAATTTTTTCCACAAGACCTTAGAGTCAATGCAGGTGCGGATGCCACTGTGAAGGCTCCCCGAATCATCGTTGTTAAGCCGCCTTGGATAGACAACGTAGCCCATGGAGGAAGACCCTATATCCTACTCCATCAAGACTCGGCTCCATCCAATAAAGATCTCAAAACTCAGGATTAGATGATCGAGAATTTTCGTCACTATGTCACACCAAACTTATGCCCGCCTTCTAACTCACTGGACCTTAACCTTTAAGATTGAAATGTGTGAGATGGGGTGTGGTTGAAAAGGAAGTTGATAAGTATCCCCACAACACCAAATTCTCCTTTCTGAAGGAAGTAATAGGCCGGGGAATGGGGGGCATGAATGAAGACCACCTAATGGGAGGTTGCATTCACTCGCTTTTGTACACGAAAGAGGTAGGTAATAGAATCCGAAGGAGGATATGTAGAATAAGGTTTAGTTTGATTAAATGTTTATTGGTTTTGTTATAAGAAATTGTGAGTTTCGACCATCAACAGATTCGTTTTCTGTTTTTCTAAAAGTGCGTAAGATGTCCACAGATACCTTGCGGACACTGTACACAACCCAATTAAAAAGTTAAATAAAATAAGATATTTTATATCTTGACCTTACTGTCAACTTCTATTTGATTCGCTCCCCTTCATTTTTGTTTTTGAACTATTTTAATTTCTCGTGTTCAGATGCTTTCCCACGTTAAAATTTCTAGATTTTGACCTCTCTTAATAAAAGAAAGTCAAATAAAATAGATGAATGTGTAAACTTACTTTGTATTTGACCTTTCATACGGTTATAGTAAACTACTGACCTTAACCTCTACATTTGAACATTAAGTACAATTTAAATGTAATTTCACTTTTTCTCCAGATTGGTCCTCCCCTAGATGTCTAGATGAATCAAGTCGTGTCCATTTTTAAGTGTTCTGGTCTTTCCTTATTCCTTCATGACGCAATTACGGTATTCATAAGAGACGTTGCGACCTCTCAGTTTTGAGAAAATAAGTATTTGATGTAATTCAAATCCTTGACGAGTTTATACTTTTAATTGAATTGCATAAATGGAAGTTTATTTAGATACGTGACGCATCAGAAAAAATGGATTTTCTTGCCAAAAAAATTTTTAAGAAATAGTAAATTCGCGCTAACAATCTTATCAACTTTCAGCTACAGAAACGTAAAATGTAAAGAGGAATAGTAATGAATACAAAAGGTAAATTTTCAAGATTTTTCAAATCAAACTGATAGTTTACGATTCTGACGAATGGTAAATAGAAGCAAATTAATTACTTGTATTTAAAACAGGAAGCAAACTTCTTATTCCAAAAAATTAAGGGAAGTGACTGCTTTTATTTTAAAGGTCACATGGAAGTAATTATAAATGCTTTATTAGAATTAAATGGCATTTAACAAAATAATGGATACTCTTGTTCATAGACGATTGGCAAAAGTGTGAATTTTATGTATCTAGGGCAAGGCGCCTTGGTAAGGGAAGCCTTTGACATGAACAATCTCTCAGGGATAAAGCACCTGCTAAAATCTATCTAACTTTGAATCTCTGAAGTCTGATTTTAAGGAATTCTAGAAGGAAAAGTTGTATGTAGGGTAACTAAGTATATGCGAATGTTCTCAGATAGAAAGGTGATGCTAATATGCTATTGAAGATGTCACATTTTTCATAAACATAACAAACACAAGCTATTTCCAATACGGCACTTCTGGGTGTTTTAAGTCAAGGGTAATTTAACTGTCGTACTTCCAAATTTTGTTCCCAATTCTCTCATTAAGCGTTTTATTAACGTATCTTTGAGAAGGACCATATTCTATATTAAAAATCGCAAACAGATACACTAAGCAAATTCTGAAAGTAGGAAGAAATATCAACACATGTGCCTCAATCAGAGTTGAATAGTGAACAAATCCGCGGACCGAATCCCCAAGTTTAAGGTCATTGAGCTATGTATACGCTTGCATGAATATCTTGATGAACACTATAAGAAGACGGATGGTTGTTATTATCTTCTGTTGTTCATCGTCAATAGAGAAAATAGGGATATTATTAAATATATGCAATGTAATAATTTCCGAATAAAAGTGAAGCACGTTGCTCTTTAACGAGAGTTTTGTGATCAGATAATCTAACCGGGAAAAATACCCGCAATTTGCTCCAAATGTTAATTACTGAAAGCAGGCGCAAATTGCGAATAAAATCAGTTTTAAAGGAAAAACAGTGGAGCACTTTTAGTAGAGTTCATAAGTGTAAATCATGTACTTTTATGATCTTCACAATAAAAATGACCATTGCTTTATCCCTGCGGTTTTAAATCACCGATCAGTTTTGAAATATCATCGAATTAATGCCTAAAATATTAATTTGCAAATTTTTCATCAGTGAATGACTATAAAAATCTAGAAAATAAAGCATAAAATTTTTCCAAAAAGTACGAGGAGCTAAAAATCACATTTGATTGGAAATTTACCACCAATAAATGTCTCCAGAGGTGTAATTTTTCATTAGTTCACCTGGTTATCGACACCCTATGAAGTGTGAAAGTAATTTTTTTTGTGAATGTATTTATCGAAATACATGCCCAGGTACTTAGATCCCTAATTGTTACAAATAAAGATTAGTTCATTTTCTTTTCAAGTTCATAATTTAGCCATTTCAAAATAAAAAATTGCCTTTTACAATTGCTGGAGGTGCATGTTAGCAAATTCCATACACAATTGGTATTTATTGCCACTGTATCAATAAATTTATTATTATTTTTTCAACTATTACTGGAAATATCACATATACACGAGATAAGGTCAAAAACAAGCAAGATCCAACATTTAGTATATCAGGATATCTTACAAAAAGGACAATATAATTTCCCCTGTAGTAATAGGCACATTTTTGTCTATAAGGAAGTATGTTATGAAATTGTTGGAAAGTGCCCTGATTTTCAATTGGAATACAACAGATGAGATTTGTTAAGAAGTTAATGAAACACGGAGAATAGTAAAATAGTTATAAAAAAACAATTAAAATTGAAACACACCAGCGCTGGAAGTATTTCACTAGTACAGCATAATTATTGCAGAATATAAATTAAATATTTTATTTAATCTATTTCAAAGTGGCATGACGAAACATTTAATTAAATCTACTGGTCAATGATCTCGGAATATCGTGGACATTTGTTTTCCCACCCAGAAAATCAGATATCAAATTATGTAATCAAATCAAATTGAACTTTAAAACATTGTGTTGTTGATAGGTCAATTTGTAGTAAGTTAAATTTGTAAACTTACCGAAAAATGCGTAACCTCGCTTCAGATTTTTAAGAATTTTGTTAAATTTCGCTCGTTATAAGTTATGATTGCCATTTATTTAAACTGAATCATGTAAACCTCTTTTGAAAAATTAGCGTTATGAGATTTATTCCTTGTTCTGCCGGTTTATCCTGTTTTATTCTAATAAATTGACTTTCTCTTCCCCTTCTCCACTATCATTCAATAAACCCTTTGTCCACCTGGGCATGTTGATTCCCGTTAGCCTATAAGATCATTGAACTTCAAGGGGAGACCCCTTGACTAACCCAGTCAGATAATTAAAGCAGCCTTACTGGAATTAGCGATACTTTAAATTATATGCCCTTTTGAGAAAGTGGACAACAAAACGATCCCAGATTTCAAAAAAGAAATACTATCGACAATCTGAACTCATTTGTATTCCTGATCGATCTTTCTCATTTTTCATCTTCTATTAAACTATTCTGATATTTTGAATATGCTAATAATATCACTTAACTAAAACATAACTACTTTGCATTGCCATGAATAACAATATTTGCAGAATTTCAGCCTCAAACACAACAGAACATAACTTCATTAACTCTTTTCCAGATATCATAGATTATTTATTTTAATTAAGAAAATTTTAAATTAGCATTCTAAATAGTGTCTTAAATGAAAATACTACTTGTATGAATTGTAAAAAGCAAGTTCAAGCTAGGGGATTTCTGAGAACTTGATCTCCTAGAGGGACCAAATATCTGTATTTCGAGTTATGTGCTCGCCTTAGAAGAAAATAGCAATCAAATATGAGAAAGTGTTTGCGACGTAAATATTATTATGGTCAAGGTGTAAAGGGATACAAATACTATATAAGCACAAAATCGTAATAAAGAAGGAAAATTTTACGGCTTACAGGATATAGGTCATCACACCGATCGCCCACATGTCTGTTGCGAAGGTGATTGGATCAAAATTTACGATTTCTGGGGCTAAAACAGAAATAATACAATTTCATATATATATATGATTATTAATGAAGATAGTAGCTATCGGATCCATAGCCACGGCAGAGGGGGAACAGTTTTGGGAAAGTACGGGAGATTTGGTCCATGGAATTCGGTATAATTAAATCTCAGGTCTAAAACACATATTATTACTTATTTAATAAATTTTTTGAAGACCTCGAAATGAATCTGATGCCAACAATGTGGATGATATTCTGCTATGTGGAGTGTTAACCGCTCTTCTCTTGTCTAAAACTTAAAACAACCAAAAATCGGGCACTGGAAGGCCTTGTTGATTGTTGCCCACGTAGAAAGGTGATCCTGTCGATTGTACCAGAGCATCACTTTCTTTTCTGTAGACAGTTTTTAAACAAATCGATATGATTTTTAAAACTCAAATATTCTCAAAGAATAGCCATTTTTACTTAGAAGTAAATCGCAATAAGTCTCTTCGTTGATAATTCCTCAAATCCTTGAGTGCATATCACTAGAATAGAGGTATTTTGATATAAAGCCGGCAAAAACTAAGCTTCTATATTTTTCGGTATGAGTAAGCCCCGGAGGTTGTCTCCAATTCCTTATCAATATGCTGTCGCACGCTGCTCTGATAGCTTGATAATACTTTGAGCCAGAAAACTGTTATCAGTCTGGCAGTTTTTGATCCCCAAGCCCTTAAAGTACGAAGCCAATTTGTATTCGTATATTAAGTCTTTATTTAGTTAATAAAGTATTTTTTAGTAACTGCAACCTACTTTATCTCTCGAGTCTGTCAGCTGTCGCCTAGCCATATCTTATGAGCGAATAGATCAAAGCGGCAGAATCTAGACGTCCTAGCATTATAGAATAGTACTTACTTTACAATAACATAACAATATTCATTTATACATAATTAATAAATTTTTAGTTCATGCTATTTTAACTTCTGTCCTCAGAACGGATCAATCTTGTTATTTTTCAAAGTACTATTAAAAACATGAAGAAAAGAGATCCACTTGTATTCTTAAGGAAAATAAATTACTCCGAATCTCACGACAGGCTTTGAATTTTTGCATTTAGCAAAGCTATAATATTTGTATATTATACAAAAATCACTTTTTAAAATATTATTCGGTCCCTTTTCAGCTCTCTACATAGAACTTAATAATCAAATCATTATCTGCAATTCATCGTACAAGATTATTTTTATTACAATCGGTTTCTTTAGCATACTTTAACAATACTAATCTAAATAAAGAATACTGTTATTTTCTAAAAATAGAATTGAAATTCATCCAGCTAAAAATGCAAAAATTATCTTACACAAGTAAATTCTTGATACTGCATACAGTGATTAGGAGTGACTTTATTAAAAATTTTGTAAATGATCATTAATGAACATTCTTAGTGAAAGGAGCATAGGAATAACGTACAACGTATTTGTTAGAAATTTCTTGAACAACTCAAGGCAGCATCACAGAACTTGTGCTCTTAAGTTCTGCATGATAGTTCTTGAGGGTCATTGCATCGATTCGAGTGTCTACTTCTGCAATTTCCTATTACTATTTTTGAATCCAAACAACTGGTATTCACACTTCTTAATATTCCAATAACTTCGCATGTTCTTAAACAATTAGAAGTCTGCGGTTTTGTAAGGGGATTTAATTTTAAACCACTCTGAAGTATTTTATCACATTATATAATTTATAAATGCATCATTATAGCGCAAATTTTCGAATTCGGAAAGGGGACTTGGTGGTGAAGTTTAATTTCGTAAATAAAAGTTATTATTATTTCTTTTCTGGGATTATTGAGTACTTATTTAATATTCTTCTACTGTGATTAGATTGTACTCATATTATACCACAGTTAGTTGCTGAAATTCTAAAGATCCACATCTGTAGTCGTCACCGATTAAAGCTTTCTTCTCCTAACTGGGGATTCGACAGTACTAAGATACTAACCGTGAATATTAGAATGTCTGCAAACCCTCATTCCAGGCCGCTAAATTGCCAACCCCAATGTATCCAAGGTCAGAAATATAGGGCGTAACTGATTACGTCTATCCAATTTACATGCACGTGGACCTGAGTTTAGGAAATTTGGTTACAGCAACGATACTGATCTAGATTGAGGTCAGCCAATAGGTCCAAAAAATTATGACACTATAAAATACCTAATTAAGAAGCGATGAGGAGTATTTGGTGACTAAAGGGGTTGCAATCGATCTGGGTCACTAACACATCTTAACTACCTTTTCATTGAATATGGTTCAAATGGAAACTTGATATCACTGAAATTCACTGCATTTACATTACTTTTGTTTTGGAAACATATTTCATACGACTAAGATACCCGCCTTTCACTAGCACGAATCGTTCTTCAATGCGTCCTATATATAGACTGAGGCCAAGTATATTAATATTATTTTAAATTGAAATTTCGAGATTTACATCTAATGTGACAAGAGAGCATTCCAGCTAGGGATTTGACTTTTTGAAAAAGAGACAGGCATATACTATATTTTTGCATTTTGCGTCATGGAGTTTGTGGTGTGAAATAGACAAATTGATCCTACCTGGTGTCAAGTGAGTGTAACCTCAAAGCGTGATTTATACTAAATTAGAAAGGAAAGGTATTTTTTAAGAAATTTCAAAGCAAAAATTAGAAATACACCTTGAGACCTCCCTAGGTGAGATATTTGTTTCCAAATACTGACCGATGTTGATTATTTTCATAATCTGAAATTTTCATATAATATTTGACATTGAAGAACGGTTAAAATTCCATCAAAATGACCATAAGGCAAATAATTCCCAAACCTATTTAGGGAAGCGTTCTCCAACGCTCATCTTGGGCTAGTGAGTGCCATCACTGAGACTCCCCGGTAAGAAATTTGAACTCTGCAGCTCCTTTGTTAGCCAAGTCAGTGAGGTTGGCCATTCCGCTAACTGGTAAAACCATGAAGCATTTTAGGAAACATAATGCATTTTTAAATTCCCTTTTCTGTCCAGATACATTCGACCTTATATTGATTTAGCAATAGGACATCTGAAATATTGTTATTGGCTTTAATATTCCGTATGTTATCGGATAATACCATCCGCATTTCTGCAGTCAATCAATTTTTTCGCCCAATTTACAGTAATTTGACAGTCAGCCCCATTCAACTGCTTACTTAAATTACTATTAAGTTATTAAAATGAATCTTTGGGTTTCAAATTGCGAACTATACCTAAAAGAAGATCAAAATTTGAGTTAGAAGGTTAAGATTACAGCAATAACACATTTAAAATATATTTGATCACGAGAAGAATAGCTTTGGCATTTCGAACCCGATTTCTTTTAGTTCACACAAAAGTTTAACCTCTGTAAATCACTTGTAAGTTTTTAATTCCAATTTTACAGGAGGTAACGTTCTGGCCTGACACAAAAACAAAGGAACTAAGCGCAAACGAAAGCTGTCTTACAAAAAGTATAAATTTGTCTTGATAAATATTTTTTTAAATTTAAAAATTAAAAGATATTTTGGTTATTTCTGTCAACTATAAATATGAAAGTTATTATTTCGAGTAAATGTATTTAGATAATAGCTTGAAGCCAGTAAAAAGCCTAATTAAACAACATTTATTATTATTAGTAGTAAAGTGAGTTCCTGTGTGTTTAATCGGGAGGGAGATCCTGAACAAGGGAAACAGCTAAATAGTTCATTAAAAGAATGTAGAGTTGAATAGACGTAGAAAATAAGGTCAGATCATTGAAGTCCTTACGTTATTTGAATTCCGGATGCATTGTGCATTTTTCGTAATGTGCCCTCGCAAATGTTTAGATGTAATGTAACAATAAAAAAGTGGAAATGCCTGATACATAAAATCATCTCCACTTCTACCACAGTCTACACACAAGTGAAAACGCGAATCCATAACCCTTTCTACTAATTTTGACTTTGGTCATGATTCATAAATTGGTGATATTTCAAACTCGCGCCATCTGATTAAGTAAAGCGCATTTGAACAACAGTTGTGGTCGAGATTAATTTGATAAATTTAGATGCATCTGTTTAATGTCGGAGAGTCATTATTTAACATTTAATTCAAATTCTAAATTTTAAACTAATTGTGCTTGTCAACGGTTTTAAATATAAGTTGTGAAACTCTGAAGTATTGTTCAGATATTTCATTAAATTAAATCAAATATTTACAAAGTCAAGAGCGGAATTCATAAGATTTGATTAAAAAAATTTGTTTTTCGGACACGGGATCATTCCATTACTCATTTTTGCTTATGCCCAGGAATGTAATTATTGACCTTGCAAGAAGCTAACCAATCTTTTAATCCAGAACTTTTATTATCTTCCTAATACCTTGGGTATCGAAAGAAAAAATGCGTCAAAGTAATTGATCAACCATTCAGATTACTAACCTGATTAATAAGATCTGGACGCCGTGAACATGAATTCACTCAGGAAATATGAGGCAAATCCTAAAATTTGGACATCGGAACATTAGATTATGAATCAGTAAACCTACTGTAATTCCTACTTCCACTCGGTTTCTTACCCATTACTGAATCTTCTTCAGATTGTTCAGATTCTTTCAAAAGATGAAGGATCGTTTAAACTTTTTTCCTTGCCATAGGTAATAGCAATAATCCAAAACTCTATATAAGTAGTTACATATTTTTAATAAAGAAAAAAAGTGTTATAAGTGTTTCGCTTTCTTTTCCGAATCTGGATGCAAACGTAAATATTTTCGGTTTAAAAATATATTTTTGAATGATATTGCTAGTTTGCACAAGTCTAGGACTGCAGGATTTCAATTAATTGAGTTTACTTCTGTTTCAGTTTCGCCTACTATCAATATTTATATTTCTCGAAAGTCGCCTATGTATTCACAAAAATACGACTGTTCAGTAATCAATAAAGATGATCGTCCCTAAGGCAGGTCTGAAAAAGAGATCGCATATATTTTATAGATATAATTTTTTAAACTCCTTCAGATAGTTAACCTCCGATTTTAGTTGGAGTGTATCACCTTCCTTGAGATAGACAGATTGGAAAATGGAAAAAACTTGAAATATACTCTAAAATAAAATAATTTGACCTCCGTAACTACATCGGTACTCAACTCTCACTTTCTCCAACTCTTAGAACACTCTCCATTTCAAAATATACCCAGTACACTTTGTGCAAAATATGATGCGCAAATGTTTATTAATGCGTCAAAAAAATCAAGTCTGATCCGAAAGTGAGTGATCTTTGTTATTTCAAAAATGCGTTCAATAATTTCATTTAGCTCCTCGTGACTGTATGAAAGTATGAATTAATCAAATTAGCATGACCAACCATTCAATTAAATTAACCGGTCAACGGGATCTGAACATCTTCGAATGTGGAAAGTCAACTTTTGGAACATTTGAGTATTGTAATGTGAGCAAATCGATGTTTCCGGAAATTGAATAAGTGAGACTCTTGATATTCCTACCTCGTTTCATCCTTTACTGGGCTATTTTTATATTTTGCATATTCAGGTGCCATTCTCCGGTTGAAAAGATAAGCTTCTTTAAAGTGAGAGTTGTCTTACTTTAGATCGAATTATCTAATCATAGATGCTTAAATTAAAGTGTCAACATACATTTCAGAATATATTAATAAGTGAAGATATTCCAGAGGGTTTTCAAATTTCCAGAAATTTGATGCATCCATAAAGCTTACATGTGGCCATTGAGTCGCCTCAGTTCACCTATTTGTAGTTCATTTGAAAGTCCCTTGTCATAAGCAGAAAAGTTGGATAGAAATTTGTGAAAGTCGTGTCTGAACTCCTCTCAATCTTAAAAGGTTCCGCATTTAAAAAATGTGCATATTGTGCCAAGTAAATACGTGAATTAAAAATATTATTGCTCACTTACATGTTCTTGCATTAGAAGATTTGTTTTAATAAATTTGATTTCAACAAAACAGACACATTCACGACCAGTTATTTTAATACTCAAACAGTGAACTTGAAGATCATTTCCAGTATTAGAGATTAATAAAATTTACAGTCTAATTTTCTTTCTACAATACTGAAAAAGTATTTTTAATAAGCTTTCCACTTTCTTTGCTGCTATTGGCAAATGTGTGTTTCCTAAATAGCGGTGGATTGCAAGCCCTTTAAGAGCGAAGAAATGAACATAAACTGATAATAACAGCGTCAACATTTGAAATGAGCATAATCAGATGTTGAACACATAAATCCCTAACCTTTGATAGTTATTTCCTAAGGATCTTACTAAGCTTCATGAAATTAATAGGGTTTATAAAAGGTCAGAGTATGAATTGTCGGGCTAGCTACTGCAGAAATTTAGCAGTTTCTGTTAGTAATGCACAACTTCAGAAGCACACTTCCCTCTGATATCAACTAAATTAGGTACTGACTGCGACCTATAACGGTGAGAGTGCATGTAAATCTACAGCTTCATTCATGTAAGCAGACATTCAGTACAAGCGTCGCCCAATTGCCCAACTGATTAAATTCTAGCGGGAAATGATTTCTTAAGCATTCTGAAGGTCCAAGGGACAAAGAAACACCAATCATGGCTTAATATCATGAGAAATCTTTCTATAAAAGAAAATATAATCATTTTTTTTCCCACGCCTTTTTTAAATGTAATATTGAAAGCTCTGTATCTCTCTAATCAAATTATATATTAATACCACCAATAAATGATCATGTCTTCAACTATATGAATAAAGAATAATTCAATTTCTATTAAATCACTAAAAGCAAGCTACCGAGGTAACAGTGAAATCTATAAAATTAACATTATCAAAACTAGAATTCAAAGAAAAGATTTACTGAGGCTTGAAATTGAGATTTACTCTCAAATTCAAATGAAAAGAATAACAAAAAACTAATTTATAAGCACTCTGTTGGTCATTTTCCTATAACGTTGAGGAACTTTATAGTAACCGGAGAAACACTTATCAAAAATGTTAGATCAGTTTTTTTCGATAATCATGTTATTTAAGCTTCATGTTTTGCAAAATAACTGATTCAAACATCAGATATTCATATTCCGCATTTTGTCGGACCAAAATATCTAGAAAGTCAATTAAATCGGTGATAAATAATTATTTACTATTTGAAAATATGGCAGGAGGCAAATAAATAGGATTTGATATAAACAAAAATCAGACTGGGGTTATTAATAACAATATTAATTGTACGATTAATTGCACAAAAGACGGCTACTTTAATTTTTTGCCTTTCTACAGCAGAAAACGCAGTAGCTAATTTAATCTAGGGCTGTAATTAATCTCCGAAAAAAAACATTTTATGCAAATATTTTTTATTTATCCACAATTATTTTTCAATTATTTCAAGGATTCGCAAAACTCTATAACTTTTCTCCAGCAGCTACTCTTTATTTGAAAGATCCATGATTGCGCATGAGTCAAGGAGGGAGGTGGCTAGAATGTGATTGGTTCCAGGATAAATTTCCTCTAAGCAAGTCCAGTTCCGTAAATACTTCTCCTAATGGGCTTGGAAAGTTTTTTACCAATGGGAAAATATCAATACGTTTCTAGAATATTCAGCAAACTCAAAATAGCGTATACCTTACATTTCATGCTTATGGTTTTGAGAATAAGTAGTTTCCTTCTAATCCCCAATACAGGGAGATTTCTTTTCATTCCCATACTGTTCAAATACGCTGCAATTTCCTACTGATAAGAAATTTAAACTTTTCACAGTAAAGTCAATCTTCTACGAATTCCACTTTTATTAACAAAAAGTTCAAAACATAGGGGAAATAAAATCACTGCAATCTTAAAGAAAATTGTTCTTAATTAGTAAGTTTAATTGCACAAGTAAGTAGTGCGATGGTGAATAGACCGGCGCGAATCTCATCCACTTGCTCTTGGTTGTTAAAGATCCGAATGAATCGGAGTGAGATGACCAACGACGGAAATAAGTAAACCGGCTAACGAGCTCTGAATGCAATGGAAATCCATGAATCTCGGAGTCAAATGATGAAGAGTGAACATTAGGATAACAAAATGTAAATTTTCCCCTTTTTGAAAATATGAACAATTCAATGTTCCTGATTTCAAGTAAAGCAAGACTTGTGATGTACCAACTTCATGATTCACTTATATTTGACCTTCCCCCTCCCCTCCCCCCATTTCATATTTCATTTGACTTACTTATTTAGTGTTCCCCTTATTCAAATGTTTTTCCATGATTAAAACTCGTAAAAATTATTTCACTGATTTCATTTTATGCAATTAAAGTTATTTATGTATAAAATAAAATTTCCTATTAAAATAGATAAATTTTCAACTAAAATAATAAAATAAACACATATATAAATATTGTAAATTAATGAAAAACATTGTTGCGTTTGAAAGTAGCTGATTATTGCAAATTTTATAATTAATTGTTCATCAAACTGTTTTGCATATGTAAATTTCTCAGAGGCAAAAAAATTTCAGGTATATTTTAAGCAAACAATTAGGCAAATTCCTTAATTAAATTATTTTGCGCCAGTAATTATCAGATTTTCTGGAACTTTTAAACGGGATTTTTAGACGGTGGACTGCACAACGCTGTCAAGGCTGTCCAAAGGGATCTCACGCGTGATAGAACATTCTGGATGTACTACCGACCGTGTACCACGCAAGGGCGGGCGCACATGCCAGTTAGCGATCAAAATTCGTGCAGCGTAGGATTAAGTGCATTCACAATAATTTTGCAGCTAATATTGGGGGCAACTTAAACTAAAGGACTCCCTTGGGGGCTTGTTGTATATGTCTGCGACAATTTGGACTTCTAAGACTTAGTCAGGTGTACCATCTGCTACAAGATGTAATATTTTCTTATATTTGACTTTTACGGTGCATATTTTGGCTTTAAGAATTTATTCTTAGATAAGATCACAAAAATGCTGAACTATTCTGCTTGAACATGCCTTCTAATCCGGAAGTCTACCAATCGCACATTCGTTCTTGATTAATAAATATCAGAATATCACTGATCTCAGATTGAATCATCAAATGACCTCTACGATAATAACAATTTCAAAGTTATCATTTAAATTCAACATTCAAGCATAACACCAATTTAGCAAAACAAGGCTCATTTTGAAAATAGCAGTAATAATAAACCAAGCTGAAATATTAGTCTCTCCTATACAGGTATGCAAACTTTGATCCAAATGGGAACTGTTAAATAAAAATATGAGATTAATTCAATTTAGAACCTATTTCGAATTATTTAACCACGTAAGATATCGCTATGGTATTATGACTTTAGGTTTGCAAATATACCTTGATTTAGTTAACAAATGCAATATAATTCTCAAAAAAACATGCTCCGGTGGCTATTTAATATATCAAATATAATAATAATGGTACAAAACACTTGTCAAGTAAGTCAGTTCTATTGATTTAGTTTGGAAAAACTCTCTAATGTGAACTCTTTCTGAGTCAGTGTAGTTATCGGGTACACGGAATTAATGCATTAATTCAATAAAACGAAAGAGGAATTGAACAAAGAATTGCCTTAAAAGTTCTGAGCAAATTGTAGAGGGAATCAGGTGATCTAAGTTGAAGAAGATGATAAATGAGCGTAACCTTTACCTGACACCGATTTTTGTCAGTCAGAATTAATAAATTTCTCTCCCTTGAATATTCCTATGCATTGTAGCTCTAACTCTAAGTATAGACATTAAGGATCATAATAAGTGAGTAATTGAATTGGTATTGTTAAATTTTTTAAATTAAATTTGACTAACTTACTTTAGCAAGAAGTTTCTTTCACTGAAACATAACTGCTTTCTTCTATTCTAATATTATATAATAACAATCAATAAATTGATGAGGAGTAAAAAGCAATATCAGAAACTCAGCCATGAAATTAAGAACTTGTCTCTTATTTGAATGGCGATTAGTCCAATAGTGTCCTTTATATCCTCTTTGCTTTGGATATTAGATCAAGTTCAGACAAAATTTCTTTACGAAGACCACTCATGGTGCAAAATGGCATTGTATAACATTTGACTTCATTTGCATTTTCTTAATCAGGTGTTTCATGAAAAAGTTAAAATGATATTTTTTTATTGACAGACAAAGAGTACTTTATTTAACACACAAATGGTATATAGCTCTTCATTTTCGTTTCAGAGTGATCACGGGTTATTTTTATTAAAAAGAGTACATTGACATGGTCTTCAAGGCTGGATAGTTGCTTACCTATCAAATAATTACGCTAAAATTGCTTATTATTAATACTTTAGCAGTCAAGTACTTTAGTGTATAAAATTTTTATTTCCGCACAGCCAACGGTAATTACGATAGTTTGCTTTATCAAATTGCAACAGAAGAACAAATTTTTAATGTGATAGCATAGATCACTGAATTCGAAATGCTCTACCTAATCAGTAAAAAACTTCGTATGTCAGCATATTTTAGAGGTAAAAGGTCCGATGCCCACTGGTGCACATTAAATGAGCTGAATGGCCAGCCGAAATGGTCAAATTTGGGCAATGAAGACAATGGCAGAACTCGGGTTACTCTGTAGGGATGATCTATAATGTCATCCCCTCGCCCAAGAAGAGCGTTGGAAACGCTTCCTTGGACGAATTTTTGAATTTATTCTGGATTAATAACAACTTTAGTACAATCATAATAGTGAAGTCTTTCATATATTTCCAGAAACTTCGTCTCTCAACGTTGGTATTTAGTATAAAGATACACATATCTTCACAGTTCCAATTACCGCAATAGGATAGAATAATGATAACAGTAATAACATTATCTTGAAAAACACTAAGATTCTCACGATGAGTCACTATTCCTTTCGAAAAAGACTCCGAAATGAGTGATCATATGTAGCATGAGATAAAGGAAAAGATGTGACATCATCTAATCGTGCTTCGTCCTTTAGACATCAACTCTTAGTATAAGGTTTCTAACTCAATTACTTATCCGAAGTAAGAAGAATGATATGTTGAATTGGATCGATTAGAGAAAGTGATCCAGACGTGGATTTTTGGCATCCTCTTTCTCGCTCTCTCCCTCTCTTTGGGGGCATTGCGAAACTATGCGAGGTGCAGGGGGGTGAAGGTGGAGGACCAATCCTATACAACGATGACCTTTGCACATGCATCCATACGCATTTTGTGTGTTTAATACGTTTGCTGGTCATGTTTCTGGCAGTAGTCACAATTGGTCGATAAACACTGCGACTTGGTACGGACTCCATTCATTTAAAGATGCCTTGAACATTCTAATTAATAATCAACTACTGCTGTTAACAGAAATTGACTTAATTTTGCCGCAAATTTAGGCCTCATTGGTGAAAAGAACAACAAAGACGTTCAGAAAAATTTCACACTTAAAGATACGCATTTAATAGACTTGAACCCAAATTTATACTGCCTAATAGTAAGACATTCATAAAATAATTCTTTTAGTAGATTTGATGAAAACTAACAGAATGCTTTTCAGAAAATATTGCTGTTCGCGTATGTGAAAAATACGCCAAAAAATTCGAATTAAGACAAACACGAACGATCTGAAATTTTAATGATAGGGACAAAAGATTCTAATTTCAATAAGAAAGAGATCTCTTGCAGAATGATTAAAAAGCAAATTCCTATAAAGATCAAGAAGGTGTTAACATATCGAGACACAATGCAATGACTTTTACATAAGTAGTTATGAATAGTTACAGAATCCTTTGACCAAGAATTTTAATGCAAAACTCAAGGTCTCAGATTTAATATATACAAATAGGGTTATTAGAAAATGAATTATTTGATTTTGAGGCCTCTATATACAGAAGCGCTTTTATTACAAACAATGAGTGATAATTAATTTATTGTTATATAGACTTTAGAAAAACTATTAAATTATATGTCAAGTATCAAAATCCTAATATTCGTATTTGATATACGAGTCTTCGTGAATATTTTTAAAATTTATTGAGATTATAAGTAAGGAAAGAGCATATATATATATATATATAAGAAAAAATAACACACCACAGAATTCCGGCGTTCCGGCCATGTCCTGTATCACTTCATTGGGATTCAGCTTTCGCGCCAATCCGAAATCAATAATTTTAATCCGCTTTGTTTCCATATCCTCGATCATTATATTCTCCGGCTAAAAGGGCGCAAATACAGACAAAATATTAGCTATGGATATAATTAATATATTTTATACTATCCGATTCTCTAGCCCTGGTGGAGGTCGAGTCACCCAGTCTTTCTTACTAGTTTATTTGTATTCACTGGGTAGATATCAAGAGTTCAAAAGATAGAGACGAATGACACTATACCTGCATAAAATCCATTAATAACTATTATTACGGCATACAAATAATGGAAATCTAATTACAAGAATTGTAGTAAAGTGGTAAAACTATTTTTTATAATTTGAGTTTGGTTTGAAAATCCTATAATCTTGAAAGATGACAGGATCCAAAAAACTTCCCCAGATCATAAGACCACTGGTGTTTGGACGATCACACTGGAAAGGAGAAAGGAAAGAGTGGTAAAAAATTAGCGGTCATTTCATTAGTTTTACACCCATAATTTATATGGAAAAGTATAAAGAAACATTAATCGTAATTTACAGCGAGCAGAGCTCGCCAAGATTCATTAGAAATTTTGAGTACATATTTCAAACAATAGCACCGATTTTTCTGGTAAATTTGAAAATTGAGAAGTGCCACTACAGTACAATAATGCAAATATGGGATGAAGTGGATATCGGATATTTAAAGGACCCTACTTCTGGACTCATCAAGCTGTCATTTTGATTTAACAAATAAGACTAATTTGGTCTGATCTCCAGGTCTGTCAGTAATAATTCGTGTTTTTGGTGTTTAGAGCTAGCCAACCAGTCTCTATTGATTGTCAAAATGGGAATTGAATAATAATTTAGATGTTCTAACATCTAAACATCATCAGTAGTTTACTGCAAGCGAATTCGATCAATATCAGCCTTCAATCTCTCTTATGAAATGATTTGTGTTATTATTCGAAAGTTCTGGGTCCCATGCAGAAACATAACTTAACAAGAGCAAAGAACTGTTTTGAACTAAGCCAATCTGAATAATGACGGCAACCACACAGAAGGGTAGAGTTTAAATAGAAGGAAATTGAAAGTGTAATAACAGCCATCTCTAGCATAGAATTATATTTGACATTTAAATATAGAGGATCAGATCAGCATTTGCGGTTTCGTTAAAATTTAACAGTGAAGCGAACACCAATTTTTATAATCTCGAAACGAAACATGCATTTTATCGAATGAAAATGCAGAAGCATGAATGATCTCAAGAGAATTAATTTCAGCGCAGACTTGCTCATTTATTATTCAATAGACATTTCCATGCCTCTTAATATGTTCTATGGTTTGATTGCATGCATAGAAAAAGAGATCTCAATTCGTATTATGAACAAGACGTATCAATGGGCAAAGCAGCGTCCAGGATGAATTCAGCATTTTGGATGAATCATCACACATTTGTGTGGGTGCCATTCCCCATCTGCATGTCCTTCTTCTGTATAAGGGAAAGAAAGTGAGGTGTGGATGCCTATTTTTCATGGTAAAAAACAACTGCCAAATGAATCTTGGAAGCAGCTTTTTCTGCCCCATCACCCAACATTAATTAGAAGAATTCACAAAGTGATTAACATGGCAGTTTGGAGGTAAAAAGGAGTGTCAACTAATTGAACAGAAAATCAAGTATAATTCAGGAACGTATTGACGTAACAAATAAGTGGTAAGAGTGTATGAATTTCAAACATTCCGTGATAAAATTAAATGAAAATTGAATGAAAAATGGAAAAAAAACAGCCACGCCTGTGTTGAACCATAACGTAAAGAGGAATAAAAATCAAATTCAACAAAGAATATGTAGTAACTGACTTACCTTTACTTCGTAAGAGCATTGCATTACAAAAAAACATTTTCAGAGGTCCGAACGCAACTTTTCAGCTTAAATCGATGTATCAATACAAATATTTGGCTTGATTTAGCCTACTTAATCACTCAGCAAACGTTGATGATCTGAAAGCTGCTAACACTTAAACAGTCCTTTACGTATGCATTTTAATAGAGTGACTGATTTTTTACGAATTACGCGCTGCGTATGTATACAAACATGTGCTCATGAAAATCTGATTTTCAATCTATAAAATGTCCTCAAAATGAATGCAAATTCAAACTTTTGTTTGTAGAAAACTGACGTTTGATACAATTTTCACTCAAAAGTTATCTTAACTAAAATCTCTTGGGAGTTAATGTCCCCACACTTTGAGAAGTCTTTATCTAATGTAACTGATATCTTCAAGTTTCATATCTTAAAGATCACCCATCTAGTCAATTCACTTCTAGCCTTTGAAATTGACCCATTTGACTTAACGAAGAGAATACTAGAGATATATAATTTGATAATATAGCTTATACACGATTTCTCATTTTTCTCACAACTTTGCATGCTTAAAAACACATTAACCCTTTCTCCTACTCTATTTTCCTCTCTCTTTCCAATTGAATAATGTTTCAACTCGATTCCTGGCCTTCTGATTTTGGGAAAACCTGTCTTATCTTGTAAGCCTTTAAAAATTTCATCAGATTTGTTAGGGAGTAGATCTTATCCTAACTTGCAAGACTCCTAAATTAGCTTTTCTCCCGATGTTATTGCAACTTTAGATGCATAAGGTCGCTCTATAAAGGTATTCACTCCTATTTTATCCACAACATTTCGCTTAATGAACCTACTCCTCCCCTATACCAGAGTACTAATTTTACAACAAAACCATTATAGCAAATAGAAACAATCGTATTTAGTTACCTTATATAGATATTCAAATGTGTTTTTTTCATTATTATTGAAGTAATTTCTCTATTTTTACACGTAATGCTTTTTATCCCGTCGAATTGTAAAGTGGAAATTGTACGAGACAATTTTACGGAAAAAAATATTAAAACTTTTCCCCATTGGATAACGTTGGTATTATTATGTGCCTATTTGATATCTAATAATATATTTGAAAATTTATTTTAAATATTTAATAATAAAAAAGCTAATTTTATTATTTTTGATTTAAATAAATATTACATACAGTTTGGTGTATACCCATTTCTGAAAATCCAATGCTAAGCAATAGTCATCTCTGTCATAAGATCCAGATCAGAAATTTTCCTCCGCATACAGTAACTGGGACACCTTGGATCAAAGGAGTCTATACGTCACAAGTGCTTTCCTTCTGGAAATATATATGAAAATAGTTTCCTCATTCTGAAACATGTGATATTCGGAACAGACTTTCTTACCCAGTATTTGGACAAATATGTGATTACAAAGACATGGATCCAAATAGGGCAAATCTGTTTCAGTAAACTTAGAAGGACATAATACAAGAAACCTTATACATATTCCGATTTTGGGCAGTAAATAATTTTCCTTTGGATTATCTTTAGTAAGGCAAAAATTTTACTATTTTGATTCCTCCAAAAGTCTTTAGACAGCAAATGGTTAAATTATGGGTGGAGCTGGTATATTGGAAGTAGGTAATAATGTCTGGACCTCAAAGAGGTTTTATTTCATTTGAAATTTACATTTTCCCTAAAATAAATTAAATATTCAGTAATGTTTTTTTTCCTCGGTACTTATTTCTCACAGCCTCTGATAATTTACTCCGTTATTTTTTTAAATGCAATTCGCTCATAAGCGTAATTTTCACTCCTTAGTGGGCCTTTAGATGTTACCGTGTTCGTAACATTGCAGGCTCAGGTAAGCAGTAATACTGAGTATTTCTTCACTTTGAGTGAGTTGTAGTGAGTACTACTAGGTTAAATGCGGAGCTTCTTATCTCGACTATTTATTATTGGCTGTAAAGGATGCAAATGCATGACCAACCACAGAAATAATTCAACCGGTCAATGTGCTCTGAATACAGTCGACATAATCTCACGTAGACCTCTGATAGTCAAAAAATGAAGATTGAACGTTACGACGTAAATTCTTACCTTTTTGAAAATAAAGGCGACGCCGTGCTACTGATTTTAAATAGAGTAAAGCTTTCGATGTACTGACTTTATAATTTGCTTATTTTCGGCACGCTCCGCCCCCATCCTCCCCCACCATACCCTCTCCACTACTTTACACCTTATTGGATTCCTTTCCAATTCCGTATATTCAGATGCTTTCTCATGATTAAAACTTAAAAAACATATCTGCGTAGTTGACAATAGACAGTAATGTTAAAGTATTATCAAAATCCTCATGGTTATATTTTTATAATATAAGGGAGATGTGGATCATGCAACTAATCCATGAAAATGTAATGCAAAATAAAATCTATTTCCTTTCAATTATAATTAGTAACTATTTCCTCTCAAGGTTGCTTGTCCTAATTGTGGCATTCAAAAGGCAAATGAATTTACAACGCAATCTTTTAATTCCCTCAGTTATTTCACCTCTTAGTGAAAAAATTAAACATTAAACGTGTGAAAAAGCAAAACTGGGAATGTACATATCACAGCACTTGTAAATTTTCAATAAAGTATTAGTGAATTTACCTAATGGAAATTTTAGTCAAACAATGCTGCAACATTTATAAAATAAAGTGACGATTTGAACACTGTTTCTCTAACCATCCTGGTTTCCATTTTTAAAGTTCCTCACAAAGAATTATGGTAATTTATAAGTGATAATTAGTGAAAAAGAACATCCTAGGCCGGTTAAGGAAAGAATTAGTAACAATGGACTTATGTAGAGAGAAGGTATTCTGGGGCCGCTTTTATGAAAAATTCTTATTCTGCCTCCCTTCTCGTTGATCAGACTTAACTGATGAATATCCAAATCAACAGATGTGTGCCGATGAGATTCTCTATCGCCACCTGGCAGACGTGTACGTTGACCACTGTGCCAACGGAGGGTTGATAGAAAGGGACCATTTGGTTATCCTTTTACCAAAATAATTATAGTGAAAATGATTTTTAAAAAATTGTACTAAATTCCACAAACTTCTCTTATAAACTCCAAGTATCGAAAGCCCCGCGTGTCCAAAAGGGAACTTAATGTTTATTATAAATGTTGGGCATACTTTTCGCTCTTTCCTTACATGAATGGAATGTTTACTTAGGCCCCTAAGAACTTGCCTTTATGATCTGTACGTATATCTTCTGAGATTCAGATAAGTAGATTATTAATTGTTAAAAGAATCTGAATGTTCCAAAAACTGCTTCTCCACGAAATTCTTAGAGTTTGAGCTGATTTCTTCTCTTGGAAAATTAATAAAAAGACAACAAATCAATAAGTAGAGAAGAAAGATGTCACTTTTGATGAAAACGAAGGTTCTAGATTATCAAAAATAATCATTAAAAAATTTTAGTAATGAGAAGTATTTAATAGTTTACTTTACTTGAACGACAATGAGAATTAAAACTTGCTGATATAACTTTCATTTTATCATTTTAATTCAACTAAAAATAAAAATGTGAAATTCTCAGGTGTGGTGTTCCCAAATTTAATACAACATATATTACATTCATTAAATTTGCTATAACTTTTTTTCAAAACAGTGCCTCATTAAGAAGTACTTCATGAAGTACCATTTTTAAAATTCCATTTAAGAAAGCAATAAAAAATAAAAGTACTTTTGAAAGGACACCAGGTGGGTTATTCGCAGTTGCTTAACTACCTCTATCGATTAAATAAACTTCAGCATTTCATATTTTATCTCAGGTAGTGTCTAAATACATCACTGAAAGTTATTTCATAATTTATTTCAATAGAAGGTAGTACGACTGCAACCTTAGTGATTCACACGGCCAATAAGAGGAGTTATTCAGAACATTCGATGTACTTTGTAGCGCTTAAAGGGGTTAAATAGAAGAGACTGTAATAAACGCTCCCATAATCACATAAATATGGACACTAAAAAAATTAACCTTGCAATCTGCCTCGGTTACATCAAACGAGGAAAACTAAGCGAGAAATTCCAGAAGGTTCAGATAGAATTTTGAGGTAATAAGAGATATTAAAGAAAATGTGATGTTTTCATGCAATTTCACTTTATACATGAGAGGACAGCTGTCGGTATACAAGGCAGAAACATTACCAAAAAGACCTGAGAACTTTAATGATATTATTACATATGTAATATTAAACAGGAAAATACTTCTAACTTTCAAGAAATAACGCTGTAGATCTCAAGCAAAATAAGAATAAATGGTTATTTGAATCTAACCTATCTTATGATATGGGAAAAATAGCCTCTAAAATGTTAAGAAATTATTGCAGAAATTATACAAGATTTACATCTTATAACCCAATGAAAACAAGGATGAGCATGACATTAACAAAAAAAACATCTTATGAATGTGTACGAACTTTATAGAGATACATTTCTTTTTATGAATTATATTTACCTTGAGATCCAAATGAACTATTCCAAGTTGATGCATATGATGAACTCCAAGTAGTGTTTGACTGATGAAATAAACAGCTTCTTGCTCCTCAAGTCTTTCAAACTCAGCAACTCGAGCGAAAAGTTCTCCTCCAGTAACGCTGTTAAACAATTATTTCAAATAAATTAATTTGACAGAAATAATTTGATTTAAAATTAAAATCAAAATAATGATTCTTACAGTTCCAGAATGATGATGGAATAATCCTCATGTTCATAAATCTCATACAATTTAACTATTGTGTGGTGATCGATGGAGCGAAGAACATGTACTTCACGTTCAACTTCCTCTGGAGTCATTCCCCGTGAATTAGGATCATAGTTTCCAAATACGGTTTTGCGTTTCATTTTAATAATTTTTGCTGCAAATTTCTTGCCGGTTTTCCGGCATTCGCAAATCTTAACTTCAGCGAAATTACCACTGAAAGAATATATTAATAAAGAAGAACATACTCGCCAATCTTTTCTCCAAGTAAATATAATTTATTAAACTGTTCCATTTATTTAATTTCCATCAAAACTAAATCAAAATAATATCACAAAACTAATTTTTCGTAATATTACTAACCCTGAATCTCCCTATGATTTAAGATTTTAGTTCAGACAAACAAATAATTATAAAAAATTATTTGCAGGTCATATTTTGTTTTGTTATTTTTGATCAATTAATTATATTTTAATTTTGCCATATTTACACACCATATCGTACTGTCTGAATCATATACACCACACGGCGCATTAATATAAAACTTATTTTTTGGGAGATTAAAATTGCATTAATAAAACAGTCCTAATTTTACTCTTGAATTCGAGGCATATCGAAAATGCATTTTTGAAATACAGAACTACGTTGAATAAGCAATTAACGGTGGATTGATTTAGTATAATTTAACTCGCAACTCCATCAAGCAATTATAAATTTCTTATTGCTCTTCCTATATAAAGATTTTATATAGAACTACTTGTGAGCAATTTTAATGTAATTAAATGAATGAAATATGTTATAGATTACAACTTAAAGGGAATCTTATAAGAACAAATGAGTGTCATCTATTTCCGATTCTTCTGTTCAGAATCGCATTAAATAGCATGTGTATTATGTGTTTAACTTGGATTTTTGAAAGATATAGATAGATATTAAAACAATATGCAAAATATTTATCTGCAAATGTAAATGTCTGTTTGAGAAAGTATGTCTTATGATAAATAAAGGACTTTTCTGAGGAGGGAAGAATGTAATGTATTGAATTCGTTCGAATTTACAAACCTCGATCTGGCCTCCACATTATCTCCTCCACTTTTTACATGCTTTCCATTTGCTCCATTCAGTGATTTTTATAACTATTTAGCTCTCATAAGAATTGCTTCCCAATTGTTTACTACTTTATAAAATTAAGTATTGTCCGCTCAGCCTCCCCATAATAAACTTCTTGCAAAGCCTTCTCAAGGGTATAATAAGCTGATTTTATTCTGAAGTGATTTTGGTTTTTGCTAATTAATAAAGATTGGAAAATGGAAGCCCTCAGATTATAATTGTAATTTAATTTTTTGCTATAATCGAAATTATTTAATATCAGAATACTTATTCTTTAGAGGAATTTTCCTCCTTTGAGTGAAAAATATTACAACATAAATTCTAAAATCTTTGAATACTATGGATTTCCATTTTACTTTTGTTTACAAATTAATTAATACTATTTTACCGAGTTCAACAATTCAACTATACATTGTTACGTGCTTATTTGAAGTGATTAATTTAAGAATTATGTTCTTCAGCCCTTCTTTTAACTATGCCTTCTCTGTGCGTACGATTTTCGCCACAGAACAAGTTGGTAAAATGAGAGATATATTGTGTTAGAGAGCTTTATTGACTATGAAAAGAAGAGACAGGAGGACGAGAGAAACTTGTATATATGAATACCGAGATGCGAATCGTGTAGTGGTTTATAGAGGGGGTCTATATATGGCTTCGACTAAACAAGCAGCGTCCCATTGTTCACTGTCGGAAACAACCCAAAGGAATTTTGTTTAGGTGCGATTCGTCACTTTTTGGAGTCGTCCCCACATCTAAATTTCATCAGGGATCAAAGCGACTGCCAAAAACAAAAAAAATGATTTGATAAAAATGATAAATGATAAAAAAGGCTAAAAATAAAATTATTTAACAAAAAATGGTTAATTATTCATAAAATTTACATTTTGCTTAAATTTACTAGAACTATTTGTAATAACGTTAGGAAGATCTATCGGGGCCACATCGATAGGATAGATGGAATAGGTCAAGTCATTCTTGTCGCCAGATCAGTTCGGAGGTGGCAGACAAGCCAACCCAATTTATTAATAAGTAAATTATATTTATATACAAAACATTTCTTCATTGGACGTTAGTCATGCCTCGTTGTCGGAGACGGCGTAACGAGAGACGCCCGATTAGGTATCTATGTGTAAACACACAAACACACAGCGGGACCACCCGTGGACACTGTAGTGAAGATCTTATCACCAGTCAGTTATTTATAATCGCAAGGTGATGATAGACATTTGCTGGCTGTAGCATCTTCTATCGAAATATGAGACATCAATTTTGGGGATTCGAGACAAACTCTCTGGTCAGTCATGACGTTGTCTAGTATCCGGCATTTATTTTGCACACGTTAAATCTCTTAAATTGAAAAACAAACGAGAGTTGTTTGGGGAAAATATTATTTTCTCATATTTGGCACTATTGTCCTAGCTTTGCAGAATTTTGAGTATATTGCTGGAGTTTGCCAAATCCCGTATTATTATTGAGTTATGGCTTTCGTAGGACATTTTGGGAGGTTAATAAATTTATAGCAAGAGGAAGGCACATGATGTTTACAATCTATGACGATTTTTACAATGTCAAAAGTAAAAAGCCTAAGTTTTCTCAAGAAAAAGTTGACTTCTCAATACTTAACAAATTCTTTGAGAGCTTGTGTGCAGAACTGGAGGTTATTTCTGCAAAAATTGAAGTTAAATATATACTCTCACTCTTACTGCCACTGTTTCTCATGCTTTTACTAAAGATCATTCTCTGCATTCTGCTGTACCATTATCTCCTATTGTTTATTCTGCTCTAGCTCCTGTTGAGACGGTTACTGATGATATGAAATTGCATCCAGTAACTAACCTCACACACTCTATGGAATCTTCCATGCCAAAGTCGTTTCATCAGGAACCTACCCTATCCAAGCGATAATCAGTTCTGAAATCCTGTCTGCCTGATCAACAGACAAATGTAATATGCCGCCTAAAGGGACAGAAAGAATGTTGTTTTAATTTTGCCTCTTCCAGAACTCATGAATCACCCACCATGGTCAAGTCCATCAAATATTTTGATTAGTGTAATCCCATTCGAGCTAAACCCGTGTTCGTTCACCATTCAAGGTTATAGGCACGTATGAATGATAAATATAAAGAACCTGAAGAAATTGGTCTTGCTGAAATAACTCCACTTATAAATGGAACAGTGTCAAAAGCGGTTGCACATAATGCAGGTGAGGCTGCACTTTCTTATTATTAAGGTCTTGTATTCTCTCAAAATATCGCTACTTGGTCCCACATTGATCTCAGTCTTGCTTATCTAAAGAATCTTTTATCCTATCTTGGTGTATTCATATGATAGTCAAAGGTCGTATCTCTTAAATGTGACGCAACCGATACCATTATCAACATCTTCTACTAGGTGTTCGCCATTCATGGCTTACCAAAAGTGATTATGTCCAAGAATATTACCCACCTCTCTTCTGCTCGATTTGATGAATTTTGTTGTGACCCAAATACCTCCCTTTTTAACTCCACCTAATCTCAGTGGTCAAGTTGAGTAACTTTTTGATAATGTGAAAAGGCGACTTCTCATGGTACAAGCAAAGGTGACAGTGAAATAGGTTCTATGTTCTTTACAGTTTAGATACCGGATGACGCTTCATATTGGTGTTCAAATCTTGGTGTGCAATGGCGAAAATGTCTGTTTTTGGTGAACAGAACGAACTTCCAAACAAAAAACGGATCCAACCTACATTTATCTGGAGGCATGTTACCTCCCTATGCCGATGAATCCTGAAAATTCGGAGACTCAACCTAGTCATAGGTCAAATTTTGTTTCTAGACGCATCAGAAGACCTCGAAAAAGATTTGTGTTGGATCCAACTCTCAAACATATGGATGAATTACTTTCGCCGGAAGATTTTGGATAAAAGGAATAAACTTTTTCGTAAGAAAAAGTAAGTCGATTATTCATTTTAAAAAAGTCATAAGATTTACAATTTCCTGAAACGTACTAAGATCACACGTTGCTGTTATGCAGTACTTGAGTAATTGCTGAATTTTGCTTAATCTTGTGTTATAACAATTATTATTACTGATTCCTGGTTCCTTAGGAGCCAACGAGTTTATAACAGACTGTATGATGTAATTTCTAGGTAGAATATTCATACTGGGGTTCGGAGTTAGTCAGCATCACTGAGGTAACTGATGAAAATGGACTAAGAGAAAATTATTGTTCAGGAAAAAAAAATAATTTACGCTGTTGCTAAAAATCTTCTCCCAAGCTAAACTCAGACGTTTTCCCTCTCCAGCTCCTGCCCGTCAATTTCTTCAGTTAGCTTTTCTCGACTTTCTACTATATTATCCTCTCTCTCTATAACTCTCTGCTAAGCTTCATTTAAGTGCCACTGCTACCAGTCCAGTGCCTGTTCTGCATGCTCTCCTTTGCATCTACATACTAATAGACTTTCCTGGCTCCCCTAGGGTAATATTAGAAACTCCCTAATGGCCAAAGCGGATTTCCCTTTTCGTTATCACATCTATTGAGGTTTATAGTTTTATAGTGTTTCGAAATATTCTGTTGTCTTATTATTACATTCAAGTTTTGTTAAGGTTTTTCAAAGCCAAAAAATAACTTTCATTCAAATAATAACAATAATAATTTAGTTGTTGACTATTTATAAATATCAATTATTTGTAAAAGTGACTAATCTGTTTTTCAATCAGTCTTGGCACTAAATTTCATTAACTCCGTCTTGTTACCATGTACTGGGATTTTCAGACTATCTTTGGAGGTAAAATATAATCAGAAATCCCAAAAGATGTGCTGATTTTTCTCCTGCTTTGTCACATTTTGATGGTTGAACGTGTTATTGTATCTAATACTTCATAATTAGAACTAGTTTGGTACAGCGCAGATGTCTTTTCACCGGCTTCCAGCTTTCTGCTAGTACTAGTCTTATTATTAAGACATCTTGGTTCAGATATTTTCTTTACAAGATTTTGGATTGTTTTAACAAAATCAGATAGTTGAAAAACATTTTTCAGAAATTTATGGACAGTAATGCAATCAAAATCATTTTAAATGAATAGTTACACATCTATCAAAATACATATTGGAAAGAACAATTGCGCCTCACATATTGTATTTTTATAATGAGATCTTTTAAGTTCACATATATTTGAATTTTGAAAGGTAATTGGTATCTCATTTATTCAGAACTTCATGCCTTAAATTATGAAAGGGAGCTAATTCCTGCTAAATTTAAACTTAGACCGTGATTCTACATCGGATGTATATTTACCAAAGCATAAAATAGCATAAAGCACGAAAAGCATAAGCCTAAACTGTTCAAATCGCAATATAAACGTTTACAGATCTCCTTTCATAATAAATAACAAAAAAATTTGATTAAAAATCTTAATAAGGTTGGCGTATAAATTAAAAATTATGTCAAAATCAATTTAATTTTATGATACCGAGTGAGAAGAATATAAAATGGAACATTATATCCGAAAATAATCGTAACTATGAAAAACAGACTATTTCTAAAAAATTATAACTAAGTAAATGTATAGTGAAGCATTACTAAATAGTCCAATTTTAGAACAATGAATTGTCAATAGAGTGATGCCATGAAAATGAACTCCTGGAAAGATATCAGAGAATTTACTTTTATATTTGGCTTCTTATAACTCATTCAATTTAATTAGAAATATAATATGACAAAATAAAAATAATTTGACAATTAAAATCTTAGATGGTTTTGTAATTTTTATTCCCAGTTTATTTCAATTTATTTAGTGCATAGGCTGGTATGTGACACTTTTGTTTGAAACCGCGTGTTACCCAAATATGGTGAGCTTGCATTGTCGAATTTAATCGCATTTTTAGCTGGATTTCCTCACTGAACCTCCCTCTGAACGTAATAATTTAATTTATTTAAATGATAATTCCGCAGTGGATGAACCCCCAGCAAAAATAATGCGTGAAGGACCTTCTGTCGAGTTGCGCTTTTTGATCTCTACGAAGGTAGAATTTCTTTACACTTTTTACCATTATTAGACCGCCGGTTTGATAATAGGCAAACGCGGAGAAAACATAAAGAAGCTCCGTGATGAGGTGAGTGTTTTTCCGTGTCCCAGATGTAGCCTCTTTTGCGAGTAGACCCCTCTCTAATCTAGTGGCTTTCTCTTTATTTCATATTACCTCCCATTATTCCCGACCCCGAAACCCTGCCCGTACCCAATCGGCCCAACCCCTTCACCATCCCTCTCTCGTCTACCCTTGTCCGCACCCCTTAATCGCAATGATGTTTTTTGCGATGGACTGATTTATTCACTTGTTGGTGCGTACTCCCTACAGTATTCTGTCACCATTAATATCCCTGATAGCAACGGACCCGAAAGGTATGAACTCTGCCCCCTAATTTCCCATATATTCGTTGCTCGCCGTCTCTTTTCCCACGTCTAGCATTCATAAAACAACCTTTTTAGGATCCTGCTTTTAGAGGGTGACGTTAACTCGGTTATGGAAATCATGGCCAATACTCTGAATCGGGTAATATTGTGTTACAGTTACCTTACTTTCTTTAGCAAGCCTTGTCTCAACAAGAAGATTTGGTTGATTTACGTCTTCTTGTTCACCAAAGTCAAGCTGGCTGTATCATCGGAAAGAGCGGAAGCAAAATCAAGGAGCTTCGAGAAGTAAGCATGATTAAATCCTTACAACGCATTAAATTAAGCAATCAATGCTAAAAACTCTCAAGGTTTACCAAACGCTGTGTCCCGATTCCACTGATCGTATTGTTCAGTTGGTTGGGAGCGTCTCACATGTTATAAGTTGTCTTCAAGCTATTTGCGAATTGCTTGAAGGCGCTCCAGCAAAAGGTCCGAGACAAAATTACGACGCCCGAAGTTTTAATGAGGCGATGGCTATGCAATACGGCGGCTGGTGTGGGATGGGTATCAATTCATCAAATAATTCTTATGGAAACCGTCGAAGCAATTTCACTAACAATAACTACCCGCAAAATTCGATGATCGCTGCTAGCTTGTTCACTGGTGGTGCTACACCGCGCAGTGTAACCCAGGCTGCTGTTGTTAGCCAAGCTATCGCTTCCGGGTTACCACCTGCTGCGGCCATGTTGGCTGCTACTGGCGGTCAAAGTCATCCCGGGGGAACTACTTCTGGTCCCGCTGGTGATGCCGCTACTGCTGCTGCAATGATGGCTGGAATGATGCGTGGGTAAGTCTCACCTGATTTGTTATTATTCTAAAACCTCCCATAATATCTGTTATAATTGTCACATTTAAAGAATTCCCGGCGCTGCGGTTGGAATGAACCTCATTCCTCAGCCGAGCACTACTCAAGTCTCTGTGAGCAACAAGGTTCGTAACAGGATCGGGTGTGAACTTTTAGGATAATTTAATTTTACAAGTTCTCTTTCACCATCCTTTTCGTTTCAGATGATTGGTGCTATTATGGGTCGGGGTGGCGCCCGTATTAATCAAGTACGGAAGGAGTCTGGAGCTGACATCAAGATAAGTTCTCAAGATCCAAGTGTTGAGGACAGAATTATCACCATTTCTGGCACTCCGGAGCAAATTCAGAGTGCTCAGTTTTATCTGCAGCTTTGGTACGCTTCTCTCTATTATCTTATCGTGCTTTTTGTATTTCCGTTCTTTTATCTGCATCTTTATTTTCTCTTTAGCGTGAAACGTTTCGGTGAGCAAAATTAAGGAGCAGCTTCGGAGTCCTCTTTTAGTACGCAATAAATGTACAGCGATAATATGTGGGTTTGTTTTTTCTCTAATTGGGTCTCTGTGGTTTTATTTTCGTTTTCCTGGGTGCCACGACAACGACTTGTCGGAGGGCTGTTTTATCGATTGTAATCGGCAGTCTGCGCGGAAAGTTATACATTATGATTGGTTAGTGTACTGGCCTGTTGGCTTTGCCTTATGCCATACTGGTGGGCGTACGATGTGCGGACGTGTGGGAGAAGGGATTGGGGCTAGCGTTAGTAGAACGATGACTAAGACCCAGTTTGCTGTTTGTCTGTCTATCCTATTTTCTGTAATTAAGGTCTTGTTTTACTAATCTTCAGTAAAGCTTTTCTTCAGCACTTTACCTGATGAATACGGTTGATCATTTAAATTATTCGATGTGCACAGTTATGTGATTAGGTTTCTAGCGAAACTCAAGATTGGAAGTAATTTACGTTGCCTTCCTAAATTTTAAACATTTTTGGATTTAATACGTTAATCGTGGGTACTACAGTTATATTGATTTTAGGTTCAATTTTAATGGTTAAACCTAGAGCAGGAATTTTTATAGCTGCTGCTAAATCTCACCTGTCTATCACTGTTATTATTGGTGAGTACTAAATTATTGGATGTTAAATAATCTGAATTGAGCTTAAATTGTGTCGGGTGGATTATCAACTTTTAGTTAACCAGCGGGTTATCAGGTCAGATTTAGTGGAATGAACTTCCGCAGCTGACACTATATTTCATATGTACTTTACAATTGTATATTGGTGATTGCTGAATTCTAGTTCAGTGGTCATTAAATATTTGGTGAAAATTTCCAAACGGAACGGGTAGAAGGCGATTCCGCTTTTCCTCTTGTGTCTTGAGGTTTTAAACAACCATAGTGCTTATTTACGTGTTTGTTTCCTTCGCAGTATGGTGGAGATCCCAGAATGCGAGTAGATCGGAAGAGAGCTGAGAGGTGTAGGCCTTAATAATCCAGGAACCAGTCCGGAATATTGCGTGATAGAAGTGAGGTCTACTTAACAGCCAGAGTTGCCATTCTTAATGGTGTTACATAATCTTTGTCGTCTCATAAGAGTACGAAGTTCAAGTATTATTTCATGAAGAATGTGTCTCGATTTCACTTAGGAGACAAATTTAATTATGTAAGTTTCTTGATTGATTTTCGTGTCTGTACGCGTTACTGTTAAACGCAAGTGCGTCCGTAGTTATTTCGGTTTTATAATGATTGATGTTCCGCTAATTTGCATCCTATTTTGTCATGGAAGAATCGAAGTTTGTGCAGTTTTAGTTTACTTTAGTTCATTTGAACACAAGGTCGTATCAAAGATACGATTTTGATAGAGGGTCTACTGCTTCAGTATAATATTTGACTGTAGCCTATGTTGGTTTGCATTAATTTGCATCTTAATCTCATCTAATCAAAAATCGTCGGTTTGCGAAAAAAGCCTATATGCGAATTGGGTTAAGGAGCCGTTTGTTAGTTTATGCTAGTTTTGTATTTTTTCAGTGTTATATTCAATTCTTAGGCATTTTTTCATATTCCTGTTCTATTACATCAAGTGCTTGGCAGTTCATTCAAATTATTTATCATTAAACTTTCTGAATTCGGGCTAGGTTAGGTTTATCTGAAGGGTCGTGCGGGTAATGTAATTAAGATCTGAGAGGAGACAGTGTCTTAGCAATTGTGTTCTGATAAGGTTTATGGCCAGCACACTGCGGTTGATGGCTGTATAGGAAGAGTACGCGGAATGGATCTCGAATTTTTTCTAGTGTTTGGGTTGAATTGCTATATTAATTAATTTAACTTGATTTCTGCTTTATTTCAAGTCTCATGCAACCCGTATTTGTTTCAGATTTTCATTTATCTGCTGAATGATCTCAATATTTTAACTACCTTAGTGTGATGAAGCATATTTGGTGTTTAGGCTCTTACTCAAAAACAGCGGACACAAGTATCCATGGTCAGAATTTTCCAAATTTGCTATAAATGTCTTCGACATAAGTTCTTCCTGCTTTTAATTGGCTACAAATGACTAGTTTTCACCTTGATTACAATAAAAATAACCCTCTAAGTACATTTAGGAAAGCATTTTCCAACACCTATTCCGGGTGGAAAAGTAGTGTCACGGAATTTTTAATGTGAAGGACTCGATTTCTTTTAAATCCCCCTTTATTAGTCAAGCCTCACTAGTGCAGTTGGCTATTCTGCTCACTGGGTGACACACTAGCTATGCTTTGTTTCATTTTATCACACTCGGTAATCGTTTTAGGCTATTCTTAAAATATGCTAAGTGTATGTGAAGATGAGTTGATGAAGAAAAGAAAAACAAATTTCATCTTCGTAGTTTCTATTTCATTTCATCTGATAAAATATTCAGTTCCTTCATTTTGTGTTAGAAATGATAGTACATATTTTGAGTATAAACTTTGTGGTAATTTGAACTTAGACAAAAGTACATATTTTGCGGTCGAATTACTTTTGATTTTGTTACTAAAGTTTTGGCCTCAGGAAGGTCTATTTATGACCTAAATTGTAAACCGTTGATAACATCTGATAATCCGCATTGTTTCGTTCTATCACTTTCAACCTCTGTCGGGACTGCTGAACGTTGCACAATATTTTTATACGGCTGGTATTTACTTACTTTCCGTTTTGTTGGTAAGTCTCATTTCAGAATTTGATTGGTCAGACAACGGACCAATTGATGAATGGCGACTGATGTCGTCGTACCGTGGTTATGTCGTGGAAGTGACGTGGAATCGATATTGCACTTCCGGTGCACATCAAGGCATTGTTTCGCCTTCCTATCATATTATCCACTCAATTTGACTTGACCCTACTATTTGCAAAGCTTTGTATCTGAATTACGGTCATGCAATTTCTACCTCTAAACCTGTTTATAAAGTGACAACTGCTCAACCCGAGGAGAGAGAGAGGACACAAGTGGCTAACCGGGGGAAGATTTAACGAAAAGTTACTATTAATTGGTTTCTGCATCCAATGTGGCAGAGCCTGTGACAAAAGACCAATCAATAAATCGTCATGCCGTGACCTGCTACGACGATGAGGTGGAGGTTATATTATCACGCCTGTAGTGTGGAATTTATGTGTAAATAGTGTGCAACTATATCACACTTCCTGTTCACAGTAAAACAATGCTTCTCCTATCAAAAATCTACACCTCTTCCATTTCTCCCTGATGCACATATTCTTTCACTTCTTACATCTTTTAGCATATTTAAGATTGAAGCTGAGGGGCAGTAGCTGACAACCTAGATTTTCTAAAATAAAGTTTTGTTTATTATAATAGTTGGTTGATGGGTAGAGTGAACGAGTTTTAAGTGGACGTAGCCAGTCTTCGTTATGGAAAAAATCTTGAACCTTCGTGTAGGAAGTATGGACTAAAAGGAATCTATTATAGAACTTAATATAAACAAGACAAAGTGGGATTTATGGGCATAAGAAGCATGCAAGAGTATGAGTTAAGAGGCAGTAATCATCCTATCACAATGGCCACGTTCGTTTCAAGCACCAATGAATTGTGGTTGAGTGTATCCTGGCTTCTCATTGGCTCTCTGTACGTCCGTGTTGGTCTGCGTGCTAGAGAGGTTTATATCTTAGTTTTCTAATTCTTCGGTAGCGGCGTCTCGGTGGCTCACATCTTAGATGACTACGCAAAAAACTGTACGTTTTCATGTTTATGGGAGAGGGGGGGAGGGAGGTGAGTGATGCTATGCATAGTAGCGCGAATTAAATACAACTGCGTATCATTCATCTTCAATAGAGATGTTAACGAGATGCTTATTATATTAGTGACGGCCTCTAATTAATGAAAACTTTATACCACACATGACTTGAGTTGGCATTTTCGCATTCTACCAGCCCTTTATTGAGTTCATTTTACCAACGCGGTTTGTCATTCACATCACTGGATGTGCATCGAAAACCGTTGATCTCATCTGATTTGTTGCCAATGCGCCTTCTGAGCGCTAATGGACAAATATCTGTCGTCTACTCGAACACACTTCTCAACTCTCCCTTTAAACGATCTCCAGATATCGTTCTGCTATTATAGCCGATAAATCGATGCGATCGATTTAGGGTATTTTAGACTGGTACTCTCGTAAAAGTAAATGTGCTCCCTCTCTATGAACTTCCCACATGTTCGGATGCTTTCCTCTGATGAAAATTGTAAGGCATTTTTGTCCTGCAATGAGTAATTATCCGGCGATAGTTACTACAACTGTCAATATAGTCCAGACGAGATCAGGAATGGCCAATACAAATAGCAGCTTCGTACTTCATCATTTTCTCTTGAATTTCCTTAAGGCCAATTTTTACATTCTTAGGGACAGGGATTGACGTTGTTGGCTATTTTGACCACAACGGTCCGATCAAACAGAAGACTTCCTTGGAGTCCTGATCGACTTGTCTTAACCATGACTTTGTGCAAAGTAGCAGTGAATGCGACTTTATTCACTCTGACATCCAGCAGGAAATTTTCCTAAATGAATCCAGTTCGAAATGTGACATTCATTTGAGTGTTTAAAGCAGGGCAGCATTGGATACACAGAAGGAAATGAGATCAGCCCAGGGAATTAATATAATGAAATGGGATCAAGCGAGCAAAGGAGATGGGATTTTGTAGAAAGGAAATATCCTGAGGTAGTAGTTCGTTAGGGGCATATTGGTTACCGTGCAGTCTCCATGCCAATGGTTACGGGTCCGATTCCCATCTGCACACACCTCGTGAGCGGAGTGGCCAACCGTACTGGCTAAGTCTGATTAACATAGGGGGTGGCAGAATTCGAGTCTCTTACCAGAGGGGCTCCATGATGCCATTATCTAAGATGGGTGTTGGAAAATGGTTTTCTAAACGTACATGGGAGTTAATATTATTATCCTGGAGTGATAAGCCGCTATGATTAGGAAAGAACTGGGCAAAAGGTATGGGCTCTGGGGTTAGGAACGGTATTTTTCATGAAATTTCAGTTTTTACTAAACTTGCATCTTTCAACCTTGAAGATTGAGTATTTTCTAGCCCTGTTCGACTACCTCATGTGTACTAAAACACTGGGTGACCGTTGTTGAGATTCGGTAAAATTGATAAGTCTTATCCAGCGTTTGATTTAAGCGGGCTAGCTAAACCATGCTTTTTAATTGAAAGGTATCGAATATATAAACTTCGAGATATACCTCGGCTATTTATACATTTCATCTTTGTAGTTGGAAATTCAAATATCATTTTCGGGTTTACAAATTAGGCCTTACGTTACCATAGAAATAGTCTCGCTTGCTTATACCTCCTAACGACTGTGCAGCACTAAAGCTAAGAGTGTCATCACTATCGAATCTTTTAAGCTTGGTGTTAGTTTTTATCCTCAATCAGACAAATTTGAACTTAATTGTCAAATATCAGATTAAGAAAGTGAAAACAATTGATATCTACTTAGTCGCAATTGGAGTTGTGCAGAAATCATGGTTTCAAGATTAAAGTATTTTAATTTACCTTTTCCCCCTATTCAGTGTTTATTAGGTGGTTAGCTCTGTACCCCCTGCCTAAATCATACCTTTTGATGTGACATTTTGTTAGATGAATTAAATAAAAGCGCAACTACCAGTGTATTTATAAAGTCAATGTCTATTATACTGATTATACAAATGAGTTCATATCTTTGAGAGATGAGGGAAGAGAATCTAGCATTTCGCTTATAACTCTTTGACTCAGATTGGAGATATGTTAAACACTCCTTTCCTCCAATTATTAGAGGAGAGATGTAGGTAGGCAAAGATGTATGGCTTTAAATATTACAGTTGCCCAACGGAGAGGAAGGTTAAATAAGAAGTTTTCTTTCTTGAGATGGCAAGTTATCTCTGAAGCGCGGGTTGCAAATTTGCACCACTTAGCCCTTAACACTTAATGTATACCTGGATGTTCATTTTTGTCGGTAGATAGTTTTCAAGACGCTTGGGAAACAATTGCAGCGATTTTCGTGAGATGAGACGTGGAGTTCCTTGTAGTTTCATGGCCACTTATTTCACAATCCAATAATAATTTGTTTGATGGCAAAGAAAGCTAATATGTGAAATTGCACCACTCTCATCCTCAGTCATGCATAGCATTTTGCTGAACTAAGCTAGAACTTACAGTATTGAAATCAGTTGAAACTTTTACTTATTTGTGATTCATTTAGCATCTACTGCTAGTCAATTATCACAATTTTTCATCATTAGAATGCACCTGAATGCAAAGAACAACAAAGCAGTTCAATGAGTAAAGAATGGGTGGTCAACAAGAAGTAGAATTTAAAGTCAGACCACTAAAAGTGTCTTAACACAATTCCAGGTTGTTTGTAATTTACTTCTTGCATCAATATTCAAATTTCAATTTTTACTCATCGTTTCCCGGTCACATTTACGTTTACAAAGTCCAGAGCTTATTTATCATACAATTAATATGGGAAGTTGATTAACTATTTAAAACCACACAGCTTACGGAACTCTTCTAACTTGAAATTTTAGCTATCTCATCTCTGTTACTTTTATGATCTACAAGTCCGATATCCCAATTTTCCAAGATAGAGATGGAAAAGAACGCACACACGAATCAGCTGGGCACAAAACGAACCTTAAATCTAACCTTGAAAAATGCAAACGGACCAATAAATAAATCGAAGGTCCATGGGAAATATTGCAGACACAAACAGTGAAAATGTAATTTTCCCAAAGGGGACTATTTAATAAGCAATTTTCTCGCATTAAATAATGATTTCGCCTTGTTATCCACTCCCTCCTTCGTAAAACTTCTTTTCTGATTCGCCTGAGTCCTTAAGTTGGTGCAGTTACCTTCCCTGACGAGCTTTTTCTTCTTCGTGGGTACATTCAGGTGATTCTTTCAGTTTCAGTCTACCTTTTTTCCCATGAATTAACCTCTATAACTGGAACGCATTTCCGCAGTTTCTCCTGTTTATCTCTAGGTGCTTATTACAATAAATGATTTGAATGCGAATGCACATTGAAGCATGCATGGCAACCGTTTCCCAGTCTCCATGATTCGTGTTATCTCAAAACAGGCCCACCCCTGGCGGGCAAAAATCTCAAGCACTAGTAACTCGGTACCCACCACTATTCGGTTTGAAGAAATATTTTATTCAACCAAATTTTTTAAAAATTAGCTTCATTTCTCTAAAACAGATAAACGACTGCATTAGGGTCCCATCAACTGCTGGGAAGGGGGGATGATTTGAAGTATTTGGATTTTGATTCCCTTGTTCTAGACCTTTGCAGTTCACTTACTAAAGCTGCGAGTTTTGAATTTGCTGCTATAACTCTTGTAATGCTGACTTTTCCGAGACTAGATTGATTTCTGAGGACTGCGTGCTGTTTGCCCCTCCACCATTTATCCACGTGATCTAAAATAACTGTGTCCAGATACCTGGGTAGGGTCGACTGGAATTCAATGTGAAGATTCCGTATAAATATGTATATTTTATTTAATGTCGCCATCAGATATTGCATGCTTTTAACGAGTTCTACTAGTTCCTCGTTTTCCAAAGTTTCCTAAAGCGGATACTGTAAACGCAGAGGTCAAAAAAAGGCCGGTTCTTTGTAGAATCTTCCTTCAGAGGATTTCATGTTTCTCTCTTGCTTTTCGGAACAGCTGATCCCGAAATTCATCATGAATATCGGGTAGTAGAGCGGGGATAAAAGTGCAAAGTTTTCGTTACTCTTTGCTGATGTTATTTAACTTGAACAAGATTTTTATTTCTCTGCCAAGCTGTGGGGCTTCAACATGAAGAAGATATGAAATGCGGATGTGCTGTAAACTTTACTGCCAAATGTAATAAGTTATGATCAAGTATATAATTTAAGTCCCATAAGGGGATGGCATAAAGCATTGAAATTAAGCCTGAGCAAAAGTTTTGTAGTTAACGAAATAAAAAGTTCTGTTCATCCAATTTACTAACCACCGGTCACTATAGTAAATTCAAAATTTTTAAATTCTGAATGGATTTTTGGTTATGGTATTTGAAATATTTTGTCCCGCTATTTAACAACCACTTATTTGCAAAGTCTTGAATCAAAATATCGTGATGATTGACCACACCCAGAAGTTTGAAGCTATGGGGAGATACTTTGAAAATCTAACAGAATGGCAAGTCCGTTAGGCATTCTTGGAGAAAAAAACTATAAAATTCTGGACATAGAAAGACTTATAGTGCTCTCCACATGTTCCATAAACCCTGTGCTTCACGGATGTGGCTATCCAGATAATATCATATCGGAGGTAGTTAGCGTAGTTTAAACCTACATACCTTCCCTAGATTCGAAAACAGGGCGACAAATTATCAACTGTGTATATATAGATAGGGCGTTTACAGCATTACATTTAAATAACTTTTTGAATTCTCTATTCGCAGGCATTGTCAACAGGTTTAAGGGATGTTGAGATGCAGGCCGCAAAGGAAATTGGAACCATGCATTAATAATAGAACAAATATAGATTTAATATAATCTATCCTAATTTAAATGATTAATTCTTTGATTAAGAAAGCTTCATAAGACCATTTTACTCCCCGAAATAAACTTTAGGGATTTATTAAGTCGAATCTAATTTCATTCAAATAGGTAAATAAAACTTCAATCAAAGATAAGAAGTGCAAAAAAGAAATTCAGAAGTTACATTACGAAAAATTACTATTCTGGAATTTAGATCTTAACTTATATCTAATTGCCATTCATCATAATGAAATCATTATTTTCGCGAATGATTAGTGCTACTTTGTCTGAAAGTAATTGAAGATAAAACAATATAGAATCCGCTATGCCAATACAAACTAAATAATAATAAATAATATCATTTAGTTCGAAAGTAATTATAAATAACAAGTCGTAATTTAATCAAACTACTGTTATTACAAATATGATATTTTCGATCTCTAAAAGAATTTGGAATTTTGGTAGTAAAAATAGTTTTTTTTTGCCGCTTGCAACAACTTGTTAAGCCTAACCAAAAATTTTACCCTTCCAATGCGCGAAGAATTCGAAAATCTCAATTCGGAAAGCCGTAATGGACAATCACACTGAGGAGATAGAAGCGATGCGCCGCACATTTGAAAATCCAACAGAATGGAGAGTCCGCAAGGCATTTCTGGAGAAAAACTATAACGTTCTGGACAGGGAGAGGCTTACGGTTCTCTCCAACTGCTTTATAAACCACGAACTATACGGTTGTGGCTATCCAGAAAAGATCATGTCAGAGGTGACTGATACTTTTTTAACCCTTATTATTTCTTTAGATTCGAAAATATGGTGACGGAGTCATCGACAGCGTATATATGGGCAAAGTGGGTTTTAAGACTCTGCATATAAAATAAACCCTTTTGTATTCTAACCACAGACTTGTATACTTATATACACATTGAAAGGACTATGAGAATAAAGCGCAATTAGTTTCAATAATATTATTATTAAAAACAAAGCCAAGGAAAGAAATCAAAATTCGACAAGTTATTTGGGTTATGGATTCGCCATGGGTATTTTGACATCTAGATGTACACATACAAAAGGTTAGCTCAAGGTCGTTGATTAAACTGTCTATCAGTTACCTTTACTATTACCTGCTGGTGATATGACATTAGAGATATCTAAAGAAATATTTCTTAGGAAGGTGTTCTAAAATTACCTTGAACGATTGCATGGTAGGCAAAGTGAAGATAGATGACAAAGAACATGTGCAAAGTGAGAGCCAAGAAACATCCAGCCAAACGTGGTGTTTTTTTGGATATATTTGTCCACATTATCATGGCCTAGAGAGATCAAATCAGTAAAATTTACAGCATCACCATTTTAGTTCCTGATAAGCCGCACACTAGAATCCATAGCAGGAAAAATATCGTTTCTGATGCTCCTTTGTGAATAGCAGCGCAGATAAATAGAACAACGCAAGTAGAACACATTCCGTACCCCTAAATAGTGTATTATCATGGTGAAATTATAAATAACATACCACTGACGAAAGAAGATGTACAAAATTTATCTGCGAATTTCCAAGGTAACAGATCAATAGGAGGATAGCAGAAGCTAACAACCAATAACCAAAACAGGTTAAAAATGCTGATCCCATTAGTGTGCCCTCTTGCTAAAGGGGAGGAATGAGGGAGCTAAAAACAACACCCTACCACTTGGTGGTTAGATAACTTCATTTCAAACAGAATAACAGCTATCAGTGTAAGACAAGCCATGAATGGACCGTAGAGATCTGTGTTAGTCGCATCTAAATTATAAGGTGGACGTGGATTAACAGAATTTAAGATCCTTCCAAGGACTTCCTTGGGATCAACATCAAAGAATGGGCGTAAGGAGTCAATTTTTGCAAAGTTTTGATAAGCTGATTCAGCTCGCTTTTTACCCTCTGACCATACCTATATAAAAAGGAGAAATAAGAAATAAATTAAAAATGTTTACCGATGCGGAAAGTGCAGAAAACAGTTCCGATGTTGCCATATTTGGTCGAGAAGTACTCCTCTGGATGGTTTGAGGAGAAGATTCGTCGGTATAACTTGGAAGCATTTCCTATAAAATTCTAATTTCTATATAAGTACTTTAGTAAATGATATAAAATTACAAAAACAATTTTTATATAAATGGAAATAACATACTACTGGGACTACATTATATCTCAACTGCCCGAAATGTACAAAGAAATAATCACCCAACAAATAAGCGAGCTATTGCTTCATTTTTTTAAAAAACACAATTGTTGAGAAATAACTCGATATAAGTAAAAAAAACCCACTTGCAATAGTGATACGCATTAAACACTTATGAGGCGCAGATTTCAATCACTTAGCCCAACCTTGCGAACGATTGTTGAAATAGTTGGACAATCTCTTTATTGAATATACTGCATTTAGCCGCATATTTTTAATTGTTTTATTTTTATTGCCAATAAAACTGAATAAAGTTTGCACATTTTTTGTTGGTTTGGACGTAACATTTTTAATCATGGAAAAATATTAGAAAAAAGATTTTACTGAAAGCATCTGACTACTGGAATAGTACAAAAACATCTTAGAAAAAACATTTAGGCTACAGCTCATCGAATCTGGAACTAAATCAATGTATTCGGATAAGATTTCGTTGATATTACAGAACCTAAACTGTTTCGGACGCAGCAGCATGGATGTGCTAAACTTTAAATTATTTTTTTTCTCGAGAGCAAAAAAGTGAATTATTATGCATGGATGAAAATTTTGCAGTTCAGATAACATGGGATGGATGTTATGCTTGAATATGCATTACCGACAATAATATTAATAATGTATGGACTTCAGAGAAGTAAGTCAAGCCACTCATGCAACTAGATCAATACGGAGGGGGTCCGGAAGTCACCCTAATCCAATAATAACCAAATTAGAGTTTGTATACAAACATCTCTTCGTTTGACGTCAGTCATATCTGATTGTCGTATTTCTGCATGTGGTAACTGACATCTGGATAAGTATCCCTGTGCAAATCCACACACCTACACACGGATGCAGTTATCGTAAACATAGCATTTGCGATCGCCAGGTGTTGACTGACATCTGCCCTCTCTAGCAATCTCTCTTTACGAACTTCCCTTCTCTACTTCAAAAGTGTACCAACTATCTTTAATTCCCTCTCACATTCTCAAATATGACTCGGAAACCAAAGCACTCCTATAAAGGACTCTCTGGATTCAGCTTACACAGCTGTTTTCAGTTAATACAGCAAAAACTACCTTGCCATTCGTGTGAAATATTCAAAGCTAGAAATAGTCTTCTACTCATAAATTTTGTATATTATCACCAAGGCGAAACCTATTGATTCAAGACCTACATGGCGGAAATTCCAGCACACTATATAAAAGCAAAAATGCGATAATAAATTCAATACTTATTAGATTATGCTTTCACAAAGCTCCTGAGCTGTATATATTAAATTTATTACATCGGCATAGCGAGGAAATTGAGTAAAAACGGTCTACTCATGATAAACTACATACCATGAAACTGTTTTAAATTCTTGATAGAAATGCTAAATTAATAAATAAAGTAGCTGATTAAAATATTTGAATTAAGTATAATTATATCATAGGTAAAGAATAACATGAGTTCAAAACCACATGATGACTGTAACCGTTTTAAAGCGTGTTTGGTGAAGTGCGAATTCTAATATTCTGACCTTTTGCATTGGATGGATTTTTCGGAGATATTCGCCGCGCATTTTTCGGGGAAGGGTTATAGCAGCTTCGCTGAGTTTCAGACAGCATTTGAAGCCTTCCAGGAAGTTGGCATTCATTTTAAATATAATATTTTTAGCAAACCGAATTACAGTACATCTTCAAACGAACATTCCACTTTCCCGAGTGTCATCAACACCGCCAGACCTTGGTTTATAAATCTATTCAATACGTTTGTGCTGAAAGCAAGCCAAAGTAATTTTGGAACACTTTTTGTTACAATTAATAGATACGGCTCCTGTTGCGAATCATTTTTTACAGTCGGCTGTCGAAATGGCTTTCTTTACGTCTCGAAATTCCACATGCTTCACAATCATAACATAGTTATACGACCTGCGAAACCAAAATTAGAACGTAAATGCGTGCACATGCTTATAATTACATTTTTTCAGCTTATTCTGTTATAGCCGATTACACAAATCAGTTTACAGAGATGTTCCCTACTATGGTTTTCAGTTCGTTTCGTCAGCTTGAGGAGAAAATGGAAGAATTTCAAGCTGTAAGTTGATAGCTTCTTAATTTATGCTCAGTTTTAGAAAACCGGATGTGTTTATACGAAACGTCATACTTGTCCATGGCCAAAAGATGACTTAGAATATCGGGATTTAGTTTACAAGAAGCTGGCATATGAGTGTTTCCACTATGGTTATAAAAAGGAAGCTGCGAATGAAAAGTCTGAAAGAAGGTATGCCATTTAGGATTTGCCGTTATTTTTTCTGAAAAAATAGGTCATTTCGCACAGGATGTCGGTCTGCAATATTCATCTCTTGTCGTAATAATGCTTTGCATATCAACCGATTCGAAATGCGACACAACCATCCAATTTCAGGAGCGTCTGGGAATCTCTATCGAAGTAAACGTCGTCTTACTTTTGAACAACAGTCCGTTGTCAAGGCTCTAATTAAGAAAAACGAACACGAAATTACCATTAAACAGTTCATTCAAGGCATCCCCGATAATTTCATTAATAACACCATCTTATTTTTTTAGATAAATTTGATATTTGTATGACAACTGCCGAGGTTCGAAATTTAAAGCGGAAACTGAAACCCAAACGTCCCTCCCGGCATACTCCTGAATTCACCCTGAAGCATCTTGAAAATGAAGGATTTGCAGATGTAATTTCGGATGAAATAGGTGAACGACATGTAATATCCTTTACCACACCAACTCTGGCTAAAGCTTTTAATCTCTATCCTGAAGTCCTACAAATTCGCCAATTTGGCTGTCCATCTTTATGGGCTTACAATTTCTCAGTTATTGATAGAAAGCTGGAGAGCCGAACTGTGATGTACTCCTTTGTATTAGATTATGAATTTATGGGAAATTTAATGCCAATTCTTCACTCTTTCAAAAATTTAATGAGATCGAGATTGGACGATATCGAAACGATTTTTGTAGACGCACTTCCACTAAATTGTTCCGTAATACAAATGGAATTTCCCCTGGCTCGGATATTGTTTTATCGAGACAGTGTGTTATCCAACGTTAGGGATAGTCTTAAACATCCAAGGTTTTCGAAATTTCACAGAAAGGCTATCTTTGATGAATTCTTCAGTGCTGTGACAACCCATGATCCAGAAGAATACGCCTCTTCTCTTCAAAGAATTAGTAATCTCGGTCCGTCGTTTTATCAGGTTCTGGAAGAGACGTTGCTTCCTTTTGCCGATCATTGGGCTGAGCATTTAAGGCTGGATAAGCTGACGTTCGGCATAACTAATCGCAATTCTGAATTTCTGAGGCATCTTGAATCCTTACTTCCGCACACCGTAGATGACTTAGATGCTTCTGCAAAGAGGCTCCTGGATTTTGCTGCTCCATCGAGAGTGGAAGATGATGGAGTTCGTAGCATTGATCTTCGTGGTCAACCTGAGGATATACAATCTCTTTTGCGTCTTCTTTCCGATCCTGTCGCATCTGTGCTGATTAGACATCTCGAGGAACCATCATGTTCTCAGACGGATGTTTTCTCAGACCATTCGGTTCGAAATTGCTCATGTCCATTCAATCTTCAATGGAGATTACCCTGTATACATCTATTAAACGCTGTTCGGGGCGAATATATTCCTCTTCCATGCTTGTTGAAGCACTCTCGATGGCTAGAACAGTGGTCTCTGGATAGAGAATCAGAAAACGTTGTAGAGTCGGTTATTGAAGAAGCGAACGACCAGGATGTTCTATCGCCCAATGCAAAGTGTGTTAAAATTGATGAGCAATTGCGGAATATTCAAGAAATGGTAGTTACTTCGGATGAGGATAGCTTTAATCGAAGACAAAGGGAGTTGAAAGAACTAGAAAGGCGTTGGCTGCAGGAGGATGGGACAATTTCCTAACAGTAGTATAGTACCTTTGCATTTTCATAATAAAATTGTAAAAAGTATGTTGAAAATGTTTTGTGTTTAATGTGGTTACTTATAATTAATAAGTAGCAAGTGAGCGAGTGTTGAGTTTTTATTTCAGAGATTTGGCTGTCCTAGACCAGATTAGAAATCTGTTTTTGTGTGGAACTGATAATGACGAATAACGGTTTGCCTTTAACACTTAAGCATGTTTAATTACTATTAAATAGGATTTCCAGGGTAGAAAAGTTTTAAAAGAACTTTGTTGGGGGCTAGAAAGGTAAATTTGCAGTCAATTGTTTAGTTGCAGAAAGATGATTATTATGTTACAGCCCGCGGCTGGGATAATATTTTACAAGTTCTTTATGATGGGGAAGCAACTGAAATGAAGTAACAACGGATTTTAAGAGCGAATAGAAATGGTGTTGATAATAAAGATAGTGTATCAGGAGACCTACTACATTTGGTTTTAAAATCGGGATTGCATAATATTTACTCATTTGACAGTTGACTACTTGACGCTACAAACATACTTCGTTCCTAGGATTACTAAACAAATTCTTATCCACGATATCCAGTGTTTATTGATCGGTTGATTAATTAGGAATTACATTTTTATCTTTCAATGGCTGATAAATTAGGATGATGTTACATGGTCTTGTGTGATCTTAACGTAAGAGTGCTCAATAAAATTTTGTCAAGGAAATCTCATAATCGTTGGAGTGATTATTCCATTTGAACAACGCTCCCCAATGAGCTTCAAGTTATTAAAGTGGGGAGAGTGGGGGGAGGGGAGAACAATATGTTTCCGAGCTGTCTTAAAGTGATGATAATAAAGAAATTAGAACTTATTTATAAGTATTCTTAAACACACTTAAAGATAAATTGTGTAGAAGCTAAGTATTTCCTCATAATACTCTCTTAAGGCATTTGGCAATATACACTGAATTTACAAAAAGAGATTTCCGGTATTTCCATAAGGTGTGATCATAAGAACGAGAAAGATGAACGTATTGTGCACTTGGGAAGTGTATATAATAGAAGATATCTAATCCCCATCTCTCACAATCGAACTTTTACGAAATTTATTTCTATCTATGTTTTACACGGCAATAAAAAGTTGAACTAGTTTTAATCATGAATATCCTCTGAATACGTGGTATATCAAAATGGTCCAGGAAGGAATGAAACGGAAAGGGATTGAATAGGAGAATATAATGGAGAGAGGATGACAAAAGTTCCATTTTATTTGAATTCTGAAGGAGTTGAGTTATCTACTTTCTCATGAAAAGTATGATTCACATTATAATATCCATATTTTACCAAGCTTAATTTTCACGCATTTATTCCTCGGGTTTCTAGATCGATGAATGTTCGTGGTATTCGGGACCAGTTGATTTAATCGAGTGGATGATCATGCCATCTTGATTCATTTGTACCTTCTTGCAGCTCTGAGTAGGTAGATGACGTAAGCAAAGTATTTTAAACTTTAATGATTGGATATGGGGCTTTGAACGAACTCAATGGTTGTTTGAGGGTAAGTCAAATGAGGGAAATATACTAGAAGTGAAATGGGGGAAGATAAATTCAGATCGAACCGAGCAAAGTTTTTCAGTTCGTTCAATAATCGAATCGAAGCAATTTAAAACAGGTGTCTAAAACCCAAAGGACTCAGACGTCAGCAACCATTTATAAGGTGGAGCTCTTAGTTGTTTCGTCTCTGTGATTGTTTATGCACATCGAAGTAGAAAGAAATGTAAGGTTTGAAAAATGGAAAGTTATGATCAGTAATCCAGGAGACAAACCATGATATTTGAATTCTGGAACGTGAACTACCTAATGAGCAAATATTGTTCCACCCGAATCCAAAAATCATGATATCCTGACTCTAATCTCAACATCATTTCGATCCCTTCTCCTCTCCATCCCTCATTTTGCTATGGACTTAATCAGTTTCAGTTGTTTTCCTCTATGACACAAGGTATCATTTCTAAAAGTCTCACTAGAAGTAAAATAAAAACTATAGTGTGGGATTATGATATTCATGTTTAGTAGTAAAGACAACAAAAAGAATTCCATAAAATCCAAGTAAACAAATTTCGAAAAACAGAAAAAATCAACGCCGAGAAGATCATCTAAATATAATGATATATATCTTAAAAATGAGGGTGAATCAACTACGCGTCCATTAATTTGGATGGGGGAGAGGGAGAGGCTAGAGAAGCGACCTATTTGGAAAATATCGGTGAAGGACAAAATGCATATATTATCATTATCATATTTTCTGACATTTAAGTTAATTAAATAAAAGCTTTTCAATATAAATAAACAAAATGCGCCATGGCAGTTTTGTTTTTACCAAAATGTATTGATTTCAATTAATAATCCATAAATATTTAATCTATTTATAATTTACTTGTAATTTATTTATGGGGTCTAAATTTACCTGAGAGTAACTTAGTGTTATTAGCAAAAATTTAATTAATATATTTAAAAATCTTATTTAATACCAGTAAACAGAATTGTATCCTTTATAATATTTATTAATTATTAGAATATTCAAAGTATAGTTCTTATATTACTTTTCCCCAAATAATATTCAGGATTAATCGTTCTTCAGCTGATGATGTTGATTAAGACCACAAAAACTTAATCAACCGCACAAAGGAACAATTACATTTGTTGTCCATGCAAAAGCTACTGCATAAGCCACTCAATTGCACTATGTTTAGGAAGAAAATAGAATAAATCGTCCCACCAAAATACGGCTGCTTCGAATTTACTGAAGATGGTCCTGATTTCCGACAGTTGGTTTTTAATTGTTGTAACTAATAATGCTGGTAAAAGCAATGAAATTAAATTTCAAATACGGTAAAAATGGCTTTTAATTTGTCATGAAACTGATCCTAAATTTTTGTGATGAGCAGAGCTAGTGCAAGTTTTTATGATACTTAAAGTTCCTAGAAGGAAGCTAAACAAATTTACTAATCCAGTTGGAGTGAAACATAGTGAGCTCTGCCATGTATAAAGGACATTTGATAGCCTCCTCTAACTTCTAAAGGCTGCATGAAGAGCAAATGAATTAAAGTAGCAGGATCAAATATTCATTTATATGAGCTAAACGATAAGCTTTAAATAGAGGGGACATGGACTCACCTAGATACTCAGGAATCATATCCTGAAAATTGAGTTCTGAAAAATTAAGATATTACATAGTGGATTTTAACGCTTATGAAGAGGTGGACATCCAAGGGCATTTAGGAATTAAATAAGATAAGACTCTTGACATTCTAACTATATTAAATGCTCCTTTTCGATCTCGTTTCATCTAATTATGGAGTTCATATGTTCAGGTGCTACCCCATAATTTAAACCAGCGAAAGTTCTTTTGATTTGGCCAGGGTAACGAAAATAACACTCCTAAGTTCAACGTACTGATATCTTTCGTCATTTCATTACACACTGTACTGATCAGTTTGCCAAATATTTAAAACGGCCGTATAGATTTTAATATCCACTTATTTTCAGATCGTGGTGCACTGTTGCCACAGTAGCAGCACGAGTTTTTATGATTTCATTATCGTGGCATGTTTCAATGACGGTGTTCAAACAGCACTAATTTTAAATCAGCGTAACGATTCAGGCAAAATCAGCTAAATTGAAAGAATTAACTTTCTCCATTATAGTGAATAAATTATTTAATTTAATAAGTTCATTTTAAATATTTTTAGTAGATCATATTAAACTGAAATACAGAATGTCAATTGTTTTTCCATAATGAAGTTGAAATTTTCTAGTCACAATCGCTATATATTTAATGCATTGTATAAAAAGTTTTTGTAATTTCTTTACATTTGAGGCAAGCAATGTTAAAAGTTGTAATAGTTTATGAAATTTTCACACGGTAGTAGCTAGTATCTCGCAAATGAGCAAATATTGCTTACCTTTTTGTGTAATGTGGCTATAGAGTTGGCATAATTTGGAAAATTGAGCAACTTTAATAAATTTAATGAAAATTGAGAGGAAACCTCAATAAATACTTAAACTTTTTTGCTTAAACTGGTTCATTTTGGATAGTCGGTATTAAAAAGAATTGACCGCTTATTTTAAAGGTCTGAATAATTAAACTGTGCAGACAAGGGAACAAGGCGGTAGATTTAGCCAATGGGATTCAGAATATCAACTTTTTATCTAATCACTCGTGATGGCTCTGCGGTAGAGTTGTTTTAAGTTCGGCGGGAGCTTGATCCGTATGAATAGTAGACGTGTAATATTAAGGCTAATAATATTATCACTGGCTTGCGAATGTGAGTTTACGTCCCAGAGGGTTACTTTAGCACATTAAATGCGCGGAACGAAAATAAAAATTTCATTTCAAAGTAGCTGTACTACATATATATATATATATATTATTGAATTCAAAGTTTTTCAGCACTTTCCTATTTTCTTCCAATGGTTGCATTTAATGTCTTCATTTAAGCCCAAAGAATTAAAATATTAATACCAATGAAAATAAACTCAGACACTAAACAAAATTTGCTAAATTATTTATGGTTTTCTCGTGGGATTAAAGAAATTCATTAGTCTATCTCACTCATTGGAAAAAGGACTTAAATAGAACATTTTATTTCGCTAATTTTAAACTTAAACAAATACAGAATACAACAGTAAAACGAATAAACACACGAAATCTACATGAACATTACGACATTAAAAATCGCTTTCCATGAAAATGTTGACGTCAGTTTTTAGAAAATTTCCACAAATACCAACAAAACATATCCGATCACTATCTGGGAAAAGTTTAAAGATTTTTTATAAACAGCTGCAGTTTATCGTGTAAAGATCGCACATGTACGTATAAAATACAATCTTGGTTTCGAAGATTCCAAATCCTTTTCAATTTGAATTAACAATAATTGATGTCTTTACAATCAACCGTAGTTATCCATTGCTATTATATCATAATATTATCTAACCATTCCTCATCACCAAGACAGGCTAGTTCTATACCCAAAGCCATTAAAAACCGTTCGTCAATTACGAATTTCATTAGCGATCTTTTAAGCATTGCAGAATGACAATTAAAGTTAGTAAATCCTTAAGATTATGCAACTGCCTGATTAAAAGGGAGGTATGTGAAGTATGGAAACAAAAGGTGAAAAGACTGCATTGAACTCCAACAAACTGAGAAGATATAATATAATACTGCGTTACAGAAAATCACATAAAAAACGTATAAATTTAATCATGCGTATTTCAGTTACTCTGAGATACAAAGTCAATAGAATGTAGTCGAGACCGTCAGTAGTTGATAAGGATTTATCAATAACGGATCCAGACAAGAAAAAATCGATAAAGAAGCCATGTTGCCGTGGAAGGTTATTTTTAATTTTACTTGAAGCATGCTCTAGGAACTCATTCAAATTTAAGTACGTGGCCTAAAGTAGTTCTAATCCCGATAGTAATTATACTTAGGAGACGGATCGAATTCTATCTTATATCTCCTCATAGGACTTATGATCTTCCTAAGGCTAACAGGAAGCAACAGCCTTTAGCGAGTGCCAATACCAAGAGCTGGTCTTGACAAACGTGTATTGGATAACAATGAATGAATGAGGTGGGAAAGGGATATAAAGTAGGATGAAGAATGGGGTGAAAAGAGAGAAGCGTTAGTACTTAGCTGGGACAATCCGGATAAAATGGTTGACTGATTTCGTGCTCTTCATTTATTTATGGACAGTACATAGGACAAAGGAATGAGTCAATATGTGAGAAATGGAAAGAGAGGGAGCAAACCTGAATCAACGTTTGCAGGTACTACGAACTAATGAGAAATAACTCTGGTAGATTTTTTGGCTAAATATATAAAAAATCCTTTAAATTGTTAATTCGCTTCCATTTAAAAATAGCAAAAATGGCTTGTATGAAAGCCAATCAAATTTGCATGCCTACTCCAAAACAGCCTGCACTATATCTGCATAACATATTTAATAATCCAATTAAATAAAGTCAATTGTTGAAAGCAAAACAAACATGAATAGCCCAAATAAATTAACCTGCCGTATAAGTATTACACAGGACTCCACAGTGTGCGATTTTTAGTGTTGATGAATGGAGAAAAACTGGCAGTGGAAAATGTAACAGGCGGACGGTTACATGCACTACGTGGAAAAAAGGACTTATAAAATAGACAATTTTTATATGAAATGACAAATAAATAGTATGCATAACAATTTATTCATTCTAACAATTTAAATGAGCAAATAGACGGAAAATTAGACCAACTGATATGCTCAATTGCAATACAATTAAAAATATTATTTACAAATAAAAATCAGTACGCTTCAAAAGAATTAATTTTTTTGTGGTTGTATATTGAAAAACTTTAAAATCGAAAGTGGGGGAAACTTGTGGTATGATCGAAGTGATTAGATCCGTGTTAAGCACTATCAAACTGACTCTTCTTTCACTCTATGGTTAAACTTACCAAGTTCATTGTAGAAAGTGTTAGCAGCACTTAACTCGTGTTTAGGAAAAGATATCTTGGAGTTATTCCTATTGAAAACTAGCATTCTGCCATCCCTCTGGCTGACAAGAATGAACTACTGAGGTTAACCACCACGTCACTGAATGCGCACCAACAAATATTGCATTTGATTTTACAGATGTGCGACATGACCAATTGTCCATCGACGTACCTCACGTCTTATTGAACATTCATATCCTTCCCCTTTTATTGGCTACATAGCTCTGATGATTACGGTTTATTATATATATACTACCGGTACTCACCTTCAGTAAATATATGATATCACTATTTAATGCACTTTCTTCAGAGCAAAAGTTAGTTATAATTGAACATCATCAATGTAGAACAACAGGTGGGAAAGAAGTGGTCACAGCCAATTTAAAGAATTTCCCCAGATAAAAATAAATTAAATTAAACATTAATAACCTTTTGCAAATTAATTCTGAATTTCCTTGAATAGTATTCGCTCCAATTAGGCTGATACTTAGATTATATAGAGATGAAATGATATTTTAATGCTGTTATAATTTATCAAAAACTCATTAAAAATTTCATTGTATGCAGTGAATCGCGATGCTCAAAGTATGACTATGTTTTGTTGTAGGAGTTCTAGATCTGCTGTTACGATCTACTACCCACTAGATATCACTAGACTACAGTTCACTCAGACTAGAGAGAGAGAGAGAAAGGGATAGGAATACAAGTTGTCTTCGTGTTGTTGATTTTGGGAAACCAAAAGGCCTCCGGACTGACAGCAGTATTAGTTCAGAATAAGCATCAAGATATCAGGAATTGATAATCCTGAGACAAAGCAAAAACACTGCGACTATGAGTATTGATTTGTTGGACTCCTATAAGGTACAAGTCCGACAGAGACCGTCAAAATAGGTAAATACAATGATGAATTCCACCAAGTTCTTAGGGATTAATGTATTGTGATTTAGAAAAGAGGAATTACTGTGTCTTTGATCTCTTGAGTCTTCCTAGGAATTTAATTGACATGCCGACATGATCGTATTAATTGATGGCGGTTGCAGTTATTGCTTGCCTGTTGAAAAACAAACTCATAGAAATTCAAGTTAGTTAGTTAGTTGAAGCTGTACATACATAATT
>CAADRB010000004.1:2276709-2392187 GCA_900708905.1 Hymenolepis diminuta | reverse complement strand
ATATATAAAGATCTGAGCATCCTACGGCGACTAACCAAGCTCTCCTACCTATGGAGTTAAAAATTTATAATAATTTCGATTAGGGAAATAGATACCATATCAGCGTGATTCTGACGTCAGAGCGGAGGCAAAATTCAGGAGAATTATTAGCAAAGTTAAATAATTTGCGAGAGATTTTGATTTTAATTTCGTGAACGACTGCTCATTGGTGACAATAATAAGGCTCGATCTTTCGTTTTTATTTGCAGATATATGCATACTTTTATTAAATATCCTTAGAGATTAAACCCCTGGAGGATTTATTGCCGAATATTATCTACTAGTCTCTAATATAGCAATTATTTGATGTTGCAAGTTTTAGAATAGAAATTTAAGATTAAAGGCGAGCAGTAGGAACAAGGTGACTAAATCTGCAGTCGTATTCATGTTATCCGACTATAGGCCGGCTCTTTCTTCTACCCAATGTTGAAAAATAACTATTCTTGCCTTGTTATTGAGATAATCCTTTTATATCATATTAAAGGGTTGAATCGGATAAATGATTTGGACAAAGGAGTGCATTGCTTTCAACAATATTCTCACTGAAAAAGGGAAACATATTGCAAAAATTTAGTATGTTGCTCCTGAAAGAAATGGTTCCTGCATAACCCATGACACCATTGGCGCTGAGTTATCGGGTTGTAACGGAAATTCTGTCTATTTTTAAAATTAGGGTTAAAGTGAAAATTTTGTCAAAAATACATTTATTTAGTGTTCAACATAGTCACAATTTTTATTAATTACATCTTTCCACCTTGCCATAAGCTTTCTCATTCCTTCTTCACAGAATTTAGCCAGTTTGCACTCAAGAAAAGAAACTAGCTTTTTCATTTCGACTTCTTCTCTTGAAGTAAGCCTTTGAAGTTCCATTAAATGAATCTGTAAGCTCCTGAAAAGATGAAAATCGGTTGGTGCAAGAGAAGATGGGGAGAATATGGTGGGTGATGGCATGACTTCCCAGCCAAATTCCTCAAAGAGATTTTTAGTTGCTCTTGGAGTGTGGGGTCTGGCATTGTCATGGTGCAGAATCACTCCTTTTCGATTGATCAAAGAAGGCCGTTTTAACTGTCGTTAACTGCTTTTAAACGGGCTAGTTGCTGACAATAAACTTCACATGTTATCACCCACGTCACCCATTGGTTCATAATAAACAAGTCCCTTCAAATCCCACAAAATAGAAATCTTTTCGGGAGCAGTCTCAAATTGTCCTGGTTGTGAAATTGGCTTTGAATCACGACTTCACCACTTAACCGCTTTGCGCTTAACATTGTTGTAAAAGGTCCACTACTTCTCGTTGCTGTCAGTTGTGATTGGGTTTAAAAAAGATATTTGAAGTTCACGAGAACGGTCACAAAATTGAAACACAATAAGTCACATGCTGTTGCTTGTCGATTTCTGACAAATCGTGTGGGGAGGGGGCCATCTCCCGACCTTTGAGACCTTCCCAACCAAGTCTTTTCATACGACGGCTCACGTGAAAGGTTTTGCTCAGTTCTCTAGTAGTGAAGGTTGGATTTTCATCAATGGAAACTTGCAATTGCTCAGAATTGAGTTTTTTGAGTATCCTGCTTTCGGTTCGTCTTTCAGGCTGAAATCATCCTTTTTGAAATGTGAAAACCACCTTCTACAGGTCTTTCCATTCACAGCATCTTTAACCGTTTTTGCTGCTGAGCTTGCCGTATTTTGTTGATGAAATTCAAAGGGTAAAATATGCCTGATATGCTCTTTATTTGGAGTGTGCATTAGGGCTAGAAATAGTTATTAATAACGATAATTATCACACAATCTGAAGGAAGAAATAATATTTATTAATTACCATAGATAAGTATACAACATTAACAAGGTACACTAAAGTAATCTTACCCTAAACACATAGGTTAAAAATTGGACAGAATTTCTGTTACAACCTGATATTAGTATGACCTTCAAAGCTTGAGCACTTAGGATTATTCCATTCAGTTAAGAACACCTAAGTAAATGTTGCACTTTTATTTTTTAAAAGTACAAATTTGTAACGGCCTGGATCTTCGTAATACTGCGTTTTAAAAACCCATTTATACTCGCTTGATAGCTAAAAAAGGAATACACCCGAGTTTACCGATTTCAAAAGATTTAGTGGCGCTGCCACTTCCATTTCGGATTTACGGAGATATTATTTGGCATAAGCTGTAATTTACGACTGGTCAATCTTATAGTGAGAAGACCAGCAGAATTATATGTGCTTACGTGATGCTTTTATGCTTGCTTGATTTTTTCATAATGTGACAACTTTTATACCCGTATATCCTTGATTAGGTATTTAATCATAGAGATAGATATCATTTCTGCGTGATTCTGAGGTCAGGATGAGAGACAATATCCCGGAGGTTTTTTTAGTGAGGCCGAATCATTTTATGAGAGATCTTAATTTTCAATTCGTCTGCAATTGCTCATTTCGCACACCAGAGAAACTTAATCGTTCCATTTTATAAATGATCCAATGTTTTCAAATGAATTTGCAGAACAAAAGCCTTTGAAAGATTTCTGACAGCAAAACTGTAAAAGGCTACCCCTCTGAATATTAAAATTTTTATAGTTCCCAAAACTGAATCAATCCGTGGTGGTTTTTGAACCCGTAACATTTGAACATGGCAGGAGAGGAATATTTCTCCGGATTTTCTACATTAATTAACCAAAGTAGTTGTTTTAATAATCTGATATACATATTATATATATATATATATGCATATATATATATATATATGAATGCAGGAGCTCACTGAGGAAATCACATTCAATGGTTGAAAATATGATAATTATTTTAAATATTGAGTGGAAGTACAATTGATATTATCTTATCCATTCAATCAAATCTAAACAAAAATAATCTTATAGTGAAAATTGTCTTTAAATAGAAGCTTGATGATTAGACCCTTTATCTACTGTATGAAGTTTTAAATTAACTTACAATATTTCTATAATTAATCCGTTTCCCTGCAGTATATTTGCATTTACGGTATTTATTTCAGAGATTTAGGTTTTGATGTCTAGTACCATAATTGCAATTCATATGTTATAGATTAGATGTTAGAATATAATTCATTTTTTATTTCTTTCTAACCCACACTGGTTTATTGCCTTTTCTTCAAACATAAATTATGACTACTTTCACATTAAAAGAAAGGAGTTGAGATCAAACGCTTCAATCCGTTATGATTCAGTAAGAAAGGAAGGAAACTTGTACAGTTAAACAGATGGCTAGCAATCAAAATTTATTTCATCTCTTTGATAATACTACTAGATTCTAAAGTGACCGACGATTTAGTGAAAGTTAAAATCATACTGGAGGTCTTATTTTTGAATAAAGGCGCTCCATTCTCTAGGTTCTTGCGAAACTTAAATTAAAATATTTTTCTTTGGCCGTGTCAACTAATCAGTCCGATCAAGAAAATTTAGACGGACAGCTTGTCATTTTGTTTACATAAGGAAATTTTTCAACACTCCACTCAGCATCTTTCTGCCTGACTATTTATTTATTCTTTCATTCGATAACTCCCTAGATCCATTTCTCAAAAAGCCAAAGGTATGGTTTAAGAGTACTAAAGAGAGATCTAAGTTGCTAAAAGTGAATGTAAGATGAATTCGTGCCATGTAAATTTGAATTCTCAATAAACATATCGGAGAGTATTTTATTCACTTCCTGTAAACAAGGAAGATGATCCATATACTCCCCATTGAATGAATCCATTTATTCCATTCCTCAGTTCTAGTGAACTATTTAGACTGGCAGATTTATACCTGGATCTTTTGAGATCAACAAGGCTAAAATTTTACTTGTAAAATTAACAGCAATTCTTAGTTTGTAACAATGGATAGCAACAGTTTACTCTACTTAATATACGCAGCTTGCGTTGTGTAATTTCTTCCGCTAACTTTTATACTAAAGACCACTGCAAATCCTGCTGAATAAAAATAACATTCAGCCTGAAATACAACTCAAAAGCTGCCTGTACTCATCTTCAGTCAAATCATCCAGATTCAAGTATAACGAACCACGAGAATTCCCACTCAAGTTCAAGATTATTTATTTACTTTTCAAGATCGGAAAAATCGAATTCCCCCTTTTCCTTCTTACTAACTATGCGTCTTAATTTCGAATACATATCTTTGAGAAAAATCATAGTTAACTGCTTCCGATCTACCGGATTTAGAATTATTTCTTTAGAAGTAATGCTGTTTTCTTTGTATTTCTGATTATATTTACAGGGGGCGGAAGGTGTGTGGGGTCACCTATATTTTTGTAGTTTAAACTAATCCAATAATAATTTATGTATTTTTTATATCAGGAGATCTCATGACAGATACTACTATATCCAATGAAGTGGAAAGACACGCTGCAACAGTGTCTATCAAAGTGGAACGCAGCAATTTAGAAATTGCAGGATTTCTAAAAGTCGCCAGATCTTTCTTTTGCAGAGTTAGAGAGGAGCTGCTGAATGAAAACAGTGCAGATGAATTGGCCGCCATAAGAAAGAGAAAAGAGCATTATCAACGATCCGCTGACTCACTCAGAACACCTGAGTCTGTCGGAAGAGTACATGGCATGATGGACAAAAATAGTGGGAAGTCAATGGGCGGTATTTTGCCAAAGATTTTCATGTGTCTGAAGGAAGAATAAGGAATGCTGCTCGTCAAGACCTCAGATATAAGGCATACATTGTTAGGCGAGGTCAGTTTATGTAGATAAAAACAACTCTGGAGAATCGTTTAATGCGTGCAAAACGACTCTTAAACAAATTGAGGTCCCCAGAGGAATAGGACTGGCATTAATTTTTTTTCAACCAAAAACTTCAACCAGGATCGAAGAGCCAATCAAAGAAATGATAGATGGCTATGTGCGGACAGGCCTCATTGAAGTGCCAGCTGTTTTGCGCATGAAGTTTCCAGCAACAGTGATGGTTTTCGGTGGAAGCACATGACTCCTGAATTTTTTCCACAGGGCCTTAGAGTCAATGAAGATGCCACCGTGGAGACTCTTCAAACCATTGTTGTTAAGCCGCTTTGGATAGACAATGTAGCCAATCGATGTCTTCCAATAAGATTCGCCTCCATCCCATAAAGTTATCAAAACTCAGGATTCATCATCAGGTCACACCCAAATTATGGTCTCCTAACTCACCAGACATTAATCCCTTAGGTTATAACTTGTGGGGTGGGGCGCCGTTGAAAAAGAATTTAATAACCATCCCAATAATACTAAATCCTCCTCTCTGATGGAAGCAATAGACCGAAGAATGGAAGGCATCACCTGACCACCTGGGTCGCTTTCGGACTCGAATTGAGTGGGTGATAGAAGCTGAAGGAGGATATGTAGAATAATGTCTAGGTTGATTTAATGTTTATTTGCTTTGTTATAAGAAATTGTAAGTTCCAACCATTAATAGTTTCATGCTCTGTTCTTCTAAAAGTACGTAAGGTGTCCTCGAATGCCTTACACACCCTGCAAAAATGAAAAATCGAATGGACGGAATATATTTTAGACGTTTTATGATCATTTGTGCATAAATTTTAGTCTCATTAACTGTCCTTTTTCCTCCCCCTCATTAATTATGTGACATTGCCCCTCCAGCAAAACGCATACAATTAAATCTTTTTCCTTTAACTAAGAAATTGAGATGAACTTCAAATAGAATATTTCAAATTAAACAGAATTGTTGTCCTTCATAAAAGGATGAGTTTATTCATTATAAAGTCAAATACATTAAATAGGGGAAAAGAAATATCTTTAATGAAACCGTACCAGTCAAATTTATAAATCTCCAATCCCGGAAGTTAAAGACTACAGGATTAAAACAACACTCAATCCCATCAGTTGAATTAATTTAAAAGCCTGACCAAGTTAAACTTAAAGAGATCCTCTTTTGAAATTAATAACATTCCTAAAGGATAGCTGGATTCAACAGTCTTACCCAAATCGGAAGAACGTTAAATTAAACCTTGTGTATATTGACCAAGGAAAAGAAAGAGAAGGGGAAAAAAGAGAGGGCATTAGGAGGGATTAAAAATGTGAATAGGAGGAAATAAAATTAACACAGAGTTAATGATAAACAGATTGCAATAAAGGTACCTAACCACGACACGCTATGTCAAGTTGACTGTTTTGCGCTCTTCGTTCTTATTACTATCGACCAATGAAAAATGAGGTCAAAGTAAATGCATGAGTCAGCGTATGCGCTCAATGATTTTTCGAACTGCATCGGTAACAATCGATCAAACTGTTCTAAATAAATTTGTTTTTTCCTTGAGTGTCATAGATGAATAGTAATCGTAATCACTTATTAAGAAAGAAAATTGGTGGATGGTAATCAGGCAAACCAATCCCCAGACAAAAGCGGGATAAATGGTACGTAATCACTGAAGATATAAACCTGCATTATAAGATTGTTGTGATAAAGCGATCGCGGCGAGGAATTATATTTCGTATTTTATGGTGGTTTCGTTGCATTATCTTTATTGTAGATTCATACGTGCGGATTAAGTGGTTACGCGTTATACTGATAACAGGAAATGCTCTTAGCTACTAGGCCAAATACATAAACGCTTACATTTACATTGCAAACACTAAATCTTGAATTTCAAACAGTCAAATAAAAAGGAGAGATTGATGCTGAATGTATAGATTTAGAAGGCATTTTGAACAGAATTTAACAGATAACATATCTGAACCCTGAAAATCAGGGTGTGAGTCTTACATAATTAACAAAGGGAATTTAAATGGTTTCCGTCCGCGTGTGAAAGAATAGAGGAACCAAACATTGCCCTTGGTTTCCCTCATAGTGATACTACACTCTGCTATAATTTAAGGGCCATAGTAGCTGCGATTGGTGTTTTACCGCAAGACAAGATGGAACAGATGTTTAGGTAAATACTTTTGTTTCTGGAAAACTGAGACATAAATCTGAAGTAAGTAAATATAGAAGGAGGAGTGATACATATAAAAATATTTTCTTCAAAATATATCTTGCTAGTAGATCAAATAGAAATCTGTAATAACTCGGCATTTGTGAAAAATAAGAGAATGTACTTCGAAAATATTGCTGGAACATTTTTTACAAGCCAATACATTTGGAATAAACGGACCGTGCAGTTTGTGCCTGTCTCCAAAAATGCTCTGTCTTTAATTTAGAAAGTGGAGTAGATCTCTGTTACTTCTTCTTCCGATAACAGGACATCTGTAAAGACGATGTCCAACAAACCCTCTTTTTGTATCAAAGACGTAAACGTACTCCAACTCTCTTTGACTTTTAACTAGGGATACACGGGTAGTAGTAATAAAGAGGCCCTGAGATGTGGAGTTGGGTATCATAGGACTTAGGGTTTACGGTTTCATGGTATGACCATCCCAGTTAACAACAAACGCGTGCTACGAAGAAATTATATGAAGATCCCTTATTGAAATGAAACTGTATGAGAATGGATGATTTCTTTCAATCTGATTATGCATGCCAAAGTTGATTTTTTCGTGTACCAATGGCGTATTAATTAAAGGGAGCATCTTCAGTGTCAGAGGTTTGTATTCATTTAGAAAAGGTATGGAAAACTGCACTAACTACAAAATGGCCAGGTATTGTATAAAATAGGGTAATTTTTATCAGAAAGTTTTTCATCTGCTCAAAATGAGTGCTAAGGAACGTTACCTTTTAACAAAGTTGTGATTCATTTTTCCCTTATGCTTCAAAATTTCTTCGAAAGTGATCTTATCTCAGCTTACAAGCTGGATAAATTCTTTTAAATGTTTTATTAAAATATCGCTCTATTATTGAGGCTACGGTTACAACGAATGTCACCAACATTAAGTTACTTATTGCCTTATTTTTACCTTCTTTAAAACTTCTTTACGTTTTTTCAAGTGTTAATTTTAATAACTCACTGGATAGACTCTTTTTCACTATTTCTTGACCTCTAGAACCGCAGACCGTAAATGAAAAAGATTAATATTTACTCAAAAGCAATATGCACATTTGACAAGCTAATTAGGCAGAAAAAATCTTCAATACTTCCTTTATTTTGACTACCAAACGGATGGAGGACCAGCCCAGTTTGATGCTTCAGCAGTATGTAAAAATCCGCCGTTCTGGTTACGCCCCAAAACGGAAAATCTGGAAAAAATACAAATTTTATTTTGCATCAAGATAAATGAGGACAGATACTGCTTTTTCTAAGAGAATTGAATTTAGAGTATATATTATATACTAATACGAAAGACTGTCAGTTTTTCGGCATTCAGTAGGACACTTTTTAGACGCTTTCATAAATCAAAATTTCATAAACGAACTATGACTGGAGACAAACAAAGCACATTAAGTCGTGTGTGGTAATCCTATTAATAACCCTATTAAATGTAAGATAAAGTAAATAGGAGTATCGGAGAGGATATAGAACATGAGAGGAAAACTTGGCGTCCATACTGAGCTTTTTAAAACAGTGTCCAAAACATGGCTCAGCCTAGATAAACAAGTAAAGTGTATAGATCGATTAAATCAAGATAGGACGTATATGCTTAAAAAACTATATTTTAAATCAACTTCAAATTAGATCTTCATCAATTGAAACTATGGTAATGAAAGAAATTCACAAATTTATTCATGGAGTGCCATGTAGACATAAATTGCGAAGCAGAGAGTAAAATAGAAGTGTACAGTGAGGTCAAATTGCCATCTGCTTGTTCATTTCTCATGAGGCATGCAATGCACCTTATGGTAGATAAATATTCCAAAGCTCAACATTATTGAATTTATGTGAATGATAGTTATAGCTTGTCGATTCGCTGGTATAATTAACTAGTCGGTAATGGTATTTTGATTTATTGTATCATTTTATAGGCATGCGCAAGTAGGTAAAAGTAGCAAAGATATTTTAAACATTGCAGAGCTAACTGGATTTCCTCCATGCACTCGAAAGAGTTTAACAGTTTCCAGTTCAGACTTTTCTTGGACAGAGTTTAAATGACGGAGTTGATCGTTGACAGACGTAAATTGTTTGAATTGTTTAGGAGCTTTATAATAAATCTATAAGTTCTTTTTGGAAACTTTTTAATATCTTCTAATAAATTATTGATTAACCTTTAATCAAGTTAATTTCTATTATAGATATGCCCTATTGTATTTGGAAGCTGTATATATTGCACAATTTGAACAAGCAGACACACAGATACAAGAATATAATTTGAGGAAAGGGTAGAGAGGGTCAGCTCAATGGGCAAAAGATTTTACTCCTTCACTACCCAGCTACTTTCTCATAATATCTTTTGAAGAGACTCGTACTGAATTAAAGGTCAACGTTGTCAATCATTCTTTAATGAAGAGTTTTCTCATGAACTCTGTCTTTTATAAAACCAAAGCAATGGGAAATTTAGCAAATGACTTCACTTTTGATCCACATATCTGTAGAACGGTGCAAGAGCAAAAACAGTTATTACAGAATTTGATTTTTCAGTAGTAATATCAAATAAAAAGTTTTGCTTAAACATCAACGAACTGATAATTTTTACTTCCTCCTATTATCCCTTGATTTATCGCTATTAGTCTAGACATAATGGACGAGCAAAACTGAGATCAAATCGACGGTGGTCTAAGCTTCAGCAGTCATTCTTATTAATAGCCAATGTCAATTTAATGAGTTGGTCTGAGGATACAACACTCTTGCCTTCTACTCTAGTTTCATAATGCGCTTGAAATGATCGTGTTTATTAAAACATCTTTATTTCATATTCGTAATATAAAATCGTGATGATCGGTTTTGGATGACATGGGAGAATTTCCCGAAAATAGTCTCATCATCACTTTTCGAGAATCCCATGACTAATTCAGATTAACCCTGATAAAAAGAGAATAACCAGTTATAATTAATATATTTTGGGCTGACATATTCCGTGGGCAAAGATGATTACTACTGATTATCGTCTGAAATAAATTTTATTTACTGAAATATAATTTTTAAGAGGCTCTATGCCCTAAACTATTCTCTAAAAAGTGTTTGTGCACCAATAAACTTTCTTTTCCATCATATCTATGACAAAATATTCTGGCATGACAGATTTTATGAAGTTTTCAATAATGATATCTCGCTTATTGTGTTGGAATTTGTCAAATTATAAAAATATTAATAAAAAGATAAGTTTTTTATTCCTGCAATATGCAATAAAACTCTTTATCTATCATTCGAAATGTCACCTCTTGAGAGGTAACTGGATGATATTTTATCGCAGTGTGCACTTAGCTTTTAATGAAAAGCAAACCCTCCCTTCATTTAGCCTTCATATGGTTTTGAAAATGACGTTGGAAGGACATATAAAAGGCGTTATCTAAAGAAATTAGGGGAAAATTTTACGGTACTTGATTAGCACACTATCTGAAATAGATGTAGTACTGGGCTGGGATAGGTGGGGTGAACATCAGTTAATCTAAATCAAAATTCCGAAAGGGGACTGAATGTGCTCAGGACTCTGAGAGGTACACTTTCCACATATTAATAATAGACGGTCGATCTAGTTTAAGAACAACCAATAAGACTTGCACAATAGACAGATCACATTGATGCGTTTGCCTATCCGCTAGCATCAGTTAAGTTGTTTCTAAATTTACGAACGAAATCTGTTAAATCCTTTTAATTAATAATAATCACAAGATACTCATGGAGTTAATGACAAAATTGTAGGTTGGATGTGGAAACATCCAGTGGTATCGCCCCTGTTCTTTTCAAGACAGTTAGAATAGGACTAGTGACCACATAGGTGCCCTTCAGTGGATGGATTAAAAACTATTCATTGAATGTCACTAATATGTAATGAAATTCAATATTTAGAAGTCACATCGGGTGTTTTACTATTTTTTAGATGCCTGCTTGCTCATGACAAGGAATTGGTCAACAAATTCTGAATATCGCGGACATGAACTCACACAGAAACTCAGGGATCAAAACATGGAAATTTTGTTTTAAATATTACAAAAAATTCCAGCTCTTCTGAGAGAAGATCAATTCAACACTTCCAGGACTTAAGTGAAGTCATGCACTTGATATCCAATCTTCATTAGATTCTCCTTTCGATCTCCCGTTTTATCTTTTACTAGACAACTTTGGTACTTACTATGTTTCAATACTATGTCATGATTACAGATCGCCATTATTTTAATTGCCATGAGCACCATAAAGATTATATATGCATAAAATTAGACGAAGATTCCCCTTCATTTTAACCAGTTTGCGACAATTTCAACAAAGTATAACACGGAAGTGGAAAAGTTTAGGCTGAATTTCAATTAAAAGAATGAAACAATGAAGGAGGATGCTAGCGGAAGAAAAGGAAAATGACAGACCAAACTCGGGAGGAACTTTAATTGAGGAGAAATTTCCCTAGTTGCTTGACTTATTTGAAAAAAGTGAATCAAAACGAAGTGAAATGAAGGTAGAATAGTATGCAAAAAAAACTAAAATTTTACCAGAGGTTATGAAGAACTCTCGAATCTAAAATAAAATTGCAGATAGTAAATTGCAATTAAAAATTCCAAAACCATTAGGAATTTGTTTTTGTAAAAATTCCTAAAAGTATTTTTAAATTTAGATTAGCTGTTGATCATAATTTTTCTCCATTTCTAAGGTTTCCTGTAAGAATATTACACTAACAAAAAAGAAGTTTCTCGAATATGAATCGAATAGCGGGGCGAATCTTAATATGAGGAGTAGCTTAAAATGGACAAATTTCGGGAATTCCATATCTAAAGAAAACCCCAAGATATTTCCAAGCATGAGGGTTTCGATGAACAAAAGCAGAGCAACTGTAAATAAGATTATATTGGAGTCATGGTTTCAAAATGAAACACTTTCAATTTTCACAGTAGATGTATTAATGAAATCGTAGGTCTATAAAATATTGCAAAACTATTTGCAGTCCGTTTTGGTATACTTTTCTGGTACTATATATGACTTTAAGTTATTACTTGATTTTTCCCGTATTTTGACACCAAATTATTAACCCTGAACAAAATTTCGGTTTAATAGTTACATGGCTATCGCCGTCGCCTTGTTTTCACTAATTATAACTCTTCTTTCCATCATCTCTATTTCCTTCTTACCTTGTGATGACCAGAAAAGGCGAAAGATTAGTTAGAATCAAAAATTATTACTGATAGGTGCTTTGTCATCCTTTTTGGATTGACTAAAGTCTGTCATACTTCATGCCTAAGATGAAAACCAGGAAAACTTAGGCAGCTGAACTACCTTAAGCGCAACTGTTTACTGACAATTGACACATACGCTACGGTATTTATTGTGCAAGTTTTCCAAAGCAAAACAGTTGGTTATTTTACAAAATTCAGTAAGATTTAAATTCGTTTGGTCAATGACAAGATAAGTTAAATACTTGAAAGACATATATTCTTATTATCCACCCAAATGAAAGCATCTTTGTCATTGGAACAAAGATGTATCTGATGCGATTAGCCCACTGTTCAATAAGCTCTAGACTCCACAAACTTGAATTCACTCAGGACTCGGGGAAAAATCCTGAGATTTAAACATTAGAGCACAAAGTAGCGAATTACATTCGAGAAGAAAAAAGGTGCACAGACTGAGAGCTAAAGGTCAATCTTGCAAGACTTCTTGCCACTTATGCTACCCAGAGCAAAGACAGAAAGGAGACAGGAGGAGATTGAACTAACAGCAGTGACAGTGAGATATATGCAGAGGGAGTCAGACCTGAGGCTGATGCGTTTTGATGTAATCAAAAGAGGTTGCAGAAGAGCTAGTCGGATCAAGCCGACTCAGTGGCTGACAATGTCAGATTAAACTTAACCAGAGAATGACTATGTTGGCTGTTCAATGTTCATATAAACTAAGATCAACCTGATTACGTCTCAAGACTAAGAAGGAGCCTCAGATTTTTGAAAGAAAATAATAAACTGAAACTTACAGCAGACGTCTGCAGGAAATTAGTTCATTATGAGGACTGGACCACTTAACATTCGTCATTAATTAATCAAAATAATTACTTCAGTGTAATAAATACATAAAAATCATACTCTTTTGAATTTCTGATTTTATTTTCCTCTTCTTAATCCTTATTGAACTGCCTTAATATTCCCGTCCCACAGACGAAAATTATAATTACGCATGCCAATTTTAATGTTCAATCGATTTAATAAAAAGTACTAATGAATTAAATCACTGTTAATTAGGCATTTATATTATTATAGCAATAAAAAATTGCAAATTTTATTTGTGGGAAGTAACTGAAACTGGTTAATAGAAGATATAACAAATAAACTATGAAGGTTCACTATGATTAGGCACAGCTCATCTCTGTCAAGTTAAAGCTGTAAGCGACAGAATATCATAGAAGATAATTTTTATTCCTCACCCATTTGAAGAAAAAGGATTTGAAGCCGCCACTCATCACAATTTTAAAATATCGATTAATAAACACTGGTCATCTCAGACAAATATTTGCTTTAATCATCTTATCCAATCGTGAACTTTCAAATTAACTAACAAGTGAAGTAAGACTCTTCATAACTTGTTATTTTTTTCTCTCGTCATCTTTTAATTGTGTATTAGTTTTCTTTACTTCATCTAAAATGATATTTTTACTTATACTAAGGTGAGACGTCTGAATCCTTGAGTCTGTGTCTTCGGCCGTGTTGCATATCGTTAGAATGGAAGAGGGCACAGACTGACGTTCTAAGTGTTGTACTAAATACAGAAGGGCAGAATTTTTTATAAATAGTAAAACAGTACCATCTGGTTCTTCTGAAATCCACCAGGCATTTTTTGGTCTTTTTAACAATTATTAGGAGTGATATGCGAAATAAATTATCATCTCATAAAAAGGTAGGGTAAAATTATACATAATGATACTGTTGACAATAACCATCCTAACTCTTTCAGACCTTACAGATAGATTCATGTTGGTTTTGAATTCAATTCATTATTTGTTTCGATTGTACTTTAGATCGTGACAAAGATTTGACTTGATTAAAACTTTTGCCGGTAATCATATTAAACATTTGTATTCTGAGTTTGTATCAGAACTAATGGGGAGAATTCAGATTTACTAATGGTGTATCTTAATTGAATTTTTAATTTGATGAGAATCTGTTTCATTGATGTGTTCTCAAGAAGATTAAATTAAAAAAATTGAGTTCCATTTTGTGCCGATTTTTAGTAAGAAGAGAAGATTTTTCTAGATATGAACTCCGTAAATGCTCGCGACCCCTTTAATTATAATTTCATTTATTATTGAAAAAACTGTCATTTTTAATTTTAAATAAATCTAAAAAATTATATTTCCAATTATTATTATGGTATGAAGAAGAATTGCTCATCGAAGATTCACATACGATATCAGATACTCTGCTAAATTCTGAATATTCGCGGAACTTGAAGCACTAATTCCCTGTAGAACCATAGTGTATCCTCAAGGGATTTGCAGTAGTTAGAGCAATTAACTCATTTAGTTGGTATCCGTTTCTTCTTATCAGCGGCGTCCTGAAGTTTTATATCTGTTCATGCCCATAAAATTCCCATTAAATTCTGCTTCAAATTGTCGTACCTTCTCTTCATTTTGTAATGTGGTGAAGGTCAAAAGTGGTTAGATGGGGAATGGTCCAGCTAGACTATTCCAGCAGCATCTTATTTCTAGTAACCCTACAGACTGATGGGATAACATGGATGAGTTACATCGCTACTGCTGTTCGGAGGTAGTTGGGAGACAACCCAATTTAATCAATACATTTAAGGCATATATAGGAAACAAATGAGTGATTGAATACCAATACTTTATAAAGGTTTTAGTACGTTTAAGAATTCAAGGACATACAAATTTTTTAGCATATCATTAAGTTTAGGAGTCATACTTGAGTGGAATATTGTAATAAATTATTACTTTAGTGCACGATCAGATCGATGCAAAGAGTTGTCACACAATCCATGATGGAATCGCAAGGGATTTCAGAAACTGAAGGCAAATTGACAATTTAAATTTCAAATGAAATCCCATGTTGTATGTGTTCCCCTCATTTACATATTCTATATTTACTGTTAAATCATAATTACTTGAAAATCACCTCGAGCTGAACCATGTCCAATAGACGGTGTCTTCATTAACCATTAATAGCAGCAAATAGCTGCCAAATTTAAAAATCGAGATCAGTAGTTATTGATTTGCCTCTCCGAACGATAATAACAAGATTAAAAAAATAGTTAGCATTTTAAGAAATGCATAACGGAAGAGAAACTCCAGCTTCCCTAAAATATGTTTCATGATTTTGCAATTGGGATCATTCAGAATTCGTTTAAATGGATTAAATTTCCTCCCTTTAAATCTTTGATAGTTTTTAATACTGTATCCATTTTTCAAAAGTATTCATTACCTGTTATCATTTATGTTCTGGTAAACGATTGGTTTCGTGAACTTAAAATAGTACTAAATACAATCATGGGAACCGCTTTTGGAGACCTTAAAGATATCCCTTATAATATCATAGCGTCGCTCTTCCCAACTGAAAAGGACTAAGGGTTAATTAGGACTTTGGCTATATTAAACAAAAGAGGAAAATAAAAGAAAAGGGGAAAAGTAGAGAAAATAATTGAAAACAAGAAGAAGGTGAAAAAGCGTAGGCATAGAGTGAGTGAAAACTAGGTTGCTACAAAGAGGCCACATTTCGATACATTAGTATAGTTGACAGTGTTAGATCTTTCGTGCGTCTGTTGAGCAATCTATGAACAATCACCATTTGATAATTAAGTTAGTTCACAATTTATTCAGTGAAATACTATAAACACACAAATAAAATTCGTAAAATTTTAATTTAATTTTTAAAGTACTTTATTATACATATTGCAACCTGATCTCAGGTGAAGGTTCCATCCCGTTTTTCTACTCTTTATTAGGTGCTTAATGTTTCAATGTGACCTACTAATTTGCATCCGAAGGGACCGAAGAAGATGCAATTGGCAAAATTTACCTCCCTCAAGACTTTTATCCTTTTACAGCCTTTGCACCTCAATTTATTTCTTAGAGCCCCCAAATTCTAACTTACCTCTATCCCGATTTACGTGGCTTCTCTTCCTTTTTCAAATAATAATTGCTCGTCACAACCCTGCCTTCTTTCCATCTTACCACACTATGAAGATTGCAAGAGGTAGGAAGGGTGATAGCTTTGTGTGTGACTCTATTTAGACTTTGCATCTCCACACTACACCTATTTTCTGTTATTTTCTATCGCACACTATATTAATAGTCCTAGTGATACGATTACATAAGCCCAATTTTGTTGAAGATATGAAAGACCACCTAATTTATGGTGATTACTTACTCTACTCCACCCAGTTGTTGAATAAGGAAAGTGTATTTATCTTGAAAGCCGAGCAGTATTAACAAAATGATGACACGGAATTTCAAAGGCATTTTAACTTATGTGGTTTTGTTTAGATATTTTTGTTATATCTCTCCTTTTCATCCCTGTTCAACACAACTAATAGGTGACGTCAAGTTCACGTGATCATTCTTATTTTTCAGCGAAAAATAGTATACAAGACTGATATTATCATTTTATTTTTATGAAAATCGTAAAATAAATTTAAATTTGAGTTAATTAAAGAATTTTCATATTCATGGAATAAAAATCTAAAAAAATACAACTTAAATGAATAATGTTTGCCAAAAAATTTACTCAGATGGACAAATAAAACTGAAAAGTTATAAAAAACACCTCCCTAATTAAGGATCCTTAATTATATTACGTTCTTATAAATATGCAAAGCATGCATAATTTTTTTTTTCAAATTTCCGTCTGCATGAAACTTAATTATTGTATCTGTTTTAGGGTTCTTGGCATTCCGAGCAGTGAATTGAGCGCGCAGTTCTTTGATGATCCATCACCATCTCTGCAGTTGAGCGAATTGTTTCTGATCTTCAAAGTATGTCCATAATATAGTCATTTTTAAACGTTTTAAAGTCTGCTTTAAGTCAGCATATAAATATCAACCCGTTAGAAGCCCACCGAGTGTTAAGATAAAAATTTCTTTCAAGATACAGTGCATTTGTTTGATCTTCACGCCGATACAGGAGATTCTGATATAAAGTTGCCAAGTATTTCAACTGTCATAGTTAGGTCGGGAGAATCAATATTATAGATATTTTAAAACAATTTATTATTTAAAATAATTAATGCTATTTTATAGTTTCTACGTGCATTCTCGCGTAATATGCAAATATACTACTAGGCCTGTTTCTTGTAACCGATTGCATATTTAGCCTTAACACTATTAAGAAAATTCCCAAAATGATAAATGATATCACAAAAATGTCAAATTATGGCCTTCAGTTCTTGGGCTTTACTACGAACAATGCAAAATATTGCATTACTAAATACTAATTCTAAGTTTCAGAAGTTTGTTTTCCAGCATTTATGATCGAGAACAAAGACGACAAATTGCTCTCATAATTAAGGAAAAAACACAATTATTCATCCTGCTTATGTTTTAAACAAGATCATGTTCAAACTAGCGGTTCCTACACTAATATCATCTGACCAAAAGAGTTTCTTGAATTTAATCAGATTTCACTATACTGCTCAAGTAAACGAAATCACCAGCCCCTATAAAAATACTCGTCAAATTACTTACAAATTATCATGTATTCTTTTGATTTGAGAGTTTGGTTTATAATATTTAGGTATATTTGTTATTAATGAAATTTTGGGATAAGTGTTAGTGCTGTGGTATTTTTCAAAATAAGTGCAAGAATAGTGACCATGTTCTTTCAGATTAGATATTCCTTACCTCGAAGGCCTAATAAGAATATGCTATTATTGATCGAGAATTGAAAACTATTTGTGCAATATTTTTTAATAATATAATGTATTGCAATACATCTATCTAGATTTTATTGAACATTTTCACTAATACTAATATTGAATCCTTTAAATATAAGAAACGATTGCGGATCCCCTTTTCTTACTTTCAACTATCGAATTTGTATATCTTGAAATCATTAATTAAAATAAGCCATATCTTTAGAGTCTACGTAAATTTAATCTTATTCATGTATTTGTTAACAGATTTTGAACATCCATTAAAGATGCTTACAGGGGAGATTATTAGGCTCATGAGGGTCAGGCTGTTGACGCGGTTTAGGTGATGGAGTTAGTGCTACTTTAATAAATGTAAACTTGATATGATCGAAGACGGCAAGATAAATATTATTTAGGAAAATTTATAAAAAATTTCTTTCTGTTTATAATAGTGTATGTTGAGGAGCAAGGTTTATTTATTTGATAACCTCAGGCAAGTCGTAATTCTGCCCATCTTTCTGGTGAAGAAGTGGTTAGGCTTTCTCAGTTGCCTTGCTCTTTTATTAACTGAAAATTTGAACTGACTAAGCTCCAGAATAGAAAAGAATCGACAAAAAGGCAACAATATTATTGACTCTTTCGATAACGCTTGTCAAATTCACTAAAAACAATACATAAAATACTGCTCTATATTTAATGAGACAATTGCAATTGTGATTTTATCGGCACTTCCAATCAAATTTACCCAAATCAAATTAAGATTGACCAATAACTATCACTAATATGAAAAAGTGATATTTTCCCACTTTGGAAATGAATATGAATTTGGTAACTTTTTGGACGTGATGTCAATAAATGGGTTGTTGTATAGTAGAATCAAGAACAATGTAACCTTTCTCAAAATCAAGAAAATTTTTTGCTAACATTGACCTAGGCAGTCAGACTGTCCTGGAACTGTTGTTAGGGAAGGATTGAATTCACAGACTCTTTTATTGACCAGAATTACTCATTACAATAGGTCATCGATATCACTTGTTTTGTACTGGCAGACAACGATTTATTTATCCTAACCACTTAAACCATAAAGTCAGCTGTCCTTTAATGTAAACATTCCTGATCCGCTTTGCTTAATAATGTAATATTTCGCGTTGGTAAATTTTTAAAATTCATTTACTAATCTAACAGTTTGTGTCATGGTCTTTGAAGTATTTGCGAGGACTTATAGATAAATATTAGCGTCCTTAGAAATCAAGTATACATTTTAAAAATTTTATTGAGAAGTCAGCATTATTATCTATGGTCTTTAGGCCAGTGATCTTCTTAACCCGGAGTTATATATCGATGACTGACGATAGGCGTGGCCGATGATGAAAATATTGTCAGTGAATGACTAGAAATATACAAACCAGTCACCACGTCGTTGCCTTCATCTCGGTGATAGCCAATATCATGAGCACTATCCACACCTGTCACGCTTTCATCAACATCGATGTGCCAGTTACAGTCTTTGGAGAACTGTTAAAAATAGAGAGACAGTGTCCTGTGGTACTCCACTAAATTATAAACAGTCATTTATAATTAATAAAATAACGAAAGATAAGTTTCCGATGGGCGACAGTCTTATCATTTATATCTTTATTAAGCTTTAAGGAAAAAGAATATAATACAACATTGACCTTTACGGTGGCATTTAATGTGAATGTAAAATTAATAATTATTTTGATTCATTAATGATTACTAGTCAAATTGTCGCCTCTAAATAAGCATTTACATCAGCCCTGCATAATGAGGACGAAGCCTAATCATAATTCAGCATGCAACTTTACCACTGAACCCGCTGTAGAGGAAGCATCGGTATCTCATGCTTTTTCTTCCCCTTGTAAAGGAATTGTAATTTAAAGTTCGTAGAGAGGAAACATATTACCTAATGCATCTCATCAGGAGATGCTGTGACTATCTAGAATATCAGTATGAAGAGTCTTCCAAAAGCTTTTCGTTTCAACAACATTGTGCAAATGTTCTGGCTGGTGTAATAACCTAACATCTGACTCTTCAAAATTTTTCTCAATTCGCAAATTTCTCTTATCACTTTAGAATAATGTAGACATATATATACATGTATTTAATGCCTTTAAAATGGCAATTTTTAAACAACACATCCAATTTTTGGAGGACTACATAATTTTTTTAAATTATTAAAATTTTAAAACTCTTCAAAAAAAGCAAATTAAAATTGTAATTTCATCTCAAAGAATGTACATTATAAAGCGAGAGAAGAAATAGTGCCTTTAAAAGGAGAAAATTTTACAAAGTTCTGGTGTAAAAATTGTTATTCCTCTACTAAATGGGCGGGTTTGTTTTCCATAACCACTTTCTGATTAGGCTCTCTGATTAAATAAATCCATGCTGGTGGACCATTTCTTACCGTTGATGCGCAATCTAAACACGTTACCAGCACATTTTTGTAAGATTTGACCAAAATATGCTGTTTCATAGATTGTTTTGGAGATGGAACTTCTACAACCTCATCCTGATCACTTCCGTCATCCTGATCTGACTGTGATTTGGCGGACTCTGATGATCCAAGTGTGTTGATGAATTCATTAATCCAGCATAGGACTGCTAAAGGGACTTGACTCATATGAAAGAACTTTTTAGCTCGATTCCGTGCTTTATGGAACATTTTGGGTGGCCAACAGGTGTTAACCGTCCACATTTGATAATTCGTTGCATATTCTAGAACATTACTCGGATCCAGCTCTGTTATAGCTGTTAAAGCAAGACTGCTATGAATTGGTGAAAGAAGACAGAGAATAGAATGACTTGTACTAAGGAATATCTTGTGCAGAAGTTCCGGGGTATAGCATGGGTGAGAGATAATCCAGTTGTCCGAAATTGCCGCATTTGCATCTTGGAACTCCGTGCCGCCATTCTTCACCTCATTATCTTTGTTTTTACATCGACAAAGAGAGCAAATACCATTACTACTATGAGAAGTATCAAACAACCGTAGGAAATGATCATTAAGATTGAGAAGAAACTGTTTCGAACCTCCCAAAATACACAAGCGGTCAACGTCATACGAAGTGAAACAGACTGGTCGAAGCAAGTCATAGGTTTTAAGATTTCCGCCATGCTCGTCTGCATCTGGTTTCACTTCCAGCTCCACGACCTCAAGATCTACTAACTTTTCTTCTTCCTTCGTGTCCTAAATTTAAGGAGAATATCAATTAAGCACGAAAAAGATTACTTAGACAATTATTTATTTCAATTACTTTTTAGCAATCACTTGATCAGAAAATTTTTATGTCCTTATAAAGGACGATTTTTTAAAACTATATACATATATATTTAAAGCATTTTTAAAATTATATTTCTTTGGTAAGTCAACTGACATCTAGTTGAAAAATGCAAAGATGACCCGTGATTCATAATTATTATAAATTAATTATTTCCATGCCTAAAATTAATGGGCTGATGGATTGGATTAAAAGATAAACGACAAAGAAATGAAGTATTTTTGATTTACTTAACATAAATTTTATAATAACTAGTATATTATTACTTATGTAATGCCTGCTTTAAATGAAGTATTCATGTTCAATTGGACATACATATATGGAAGCAACTAGGTAAATTGCTGATATGAAGATTTGAAACAATTTGATTTAATCTTGTTAATAAATATGAATAAAAAATTATAAAATACAAAAATAATTAAATATTTAGTCACTTAATGTCGTTTGGAAACCATTTTTCTAACAGTTAGTTTGAATAGACGAGCAACATCCCAAAGTCTCTCGATTACCCTTTTGTGCAGGCTGCTGCGTAGTGACCGAACAAATGGTTAAAGTTTAATTAAAAATAAGTAAATTGAGATTACTAAAGGAGAAAAATATGTAAGTTTGATTAGTGAAAATTCATCATATTTCATTTATCGTGAAATTTTACAACGCATTAAAATTCTTCTATTGAAAACGTTTTCCAGCGCCCATCGTGAGTAGAGAGTAACGTCAGAGAGTCTCCTTGGTGATAAACTCGAATTCTGTCACGTACTATGTTAGCCAGACTTAACCATTGCGACTGTTCATTGCAATCATTGGGTGTACATCGATGGGATTCGGACTCGTGACCTCTGACATGGCAGTCGTGCACGGTGACCAGTGCGTCAGTGATGTACTCATTTAGTAAGGTAATAAAAGAAACTCTACGTATGATTAGACTACAAATTCTTATTTTATTCACGAGAAGAATTCACTGGAATTAATTTTTCTCCATTTATTAATGAATAGGCGGGGCATTTTCAAAGTAATATAGATTGGAATATCGTGATGTATTATTTATTTTCTAAAGTTTAGAATCGTATTTTGAAGTTTCATTTACACATGTGGATGCATTTAATTTGATTTCAAAATGCATAAAGGATTAAACTGGCGTGTCTAAGCTTTTATTTTATTGCGTTTTTATTACTTAAATATGCTCCAACTATTTTGGGCTCTTTAAAAGAAAGCAAAACAAAAACACTTCCACTGTTTTTTAAATTTAATAAGGTCTGTTCTAAATTTAGAGTGATTCAAGTAAAACTGTGCAAAATCTGCACATGAAGATAAATTCTGAATGCTCATATTATTACACATTGCCGGGAAAATGTACTGCAAAAAATATTTTACCAATTATTAGAATAAAAATGCTTGAATGTTGGAACATCAGTTATTTCAATAACTTAAAGGTCTAATGCGTAGATTTATTTTGATAAATTAATAAATGCATAATTAAAAATGACCGTAAATATGATATAATAAATATAATTATTTTAGCTTTTAGTAATAAACTGTTGATAAATCGGTTTTATACATTTTAACTAATAAGCCCAAATTACTTAATGAATTCCAATAAAATTTCCTCTAATTAATGACGAAAATCTGTTACTTGTACGCTATCTTTTTATGTTCACATTCCTACGTGAAATTTTAAATAATAACTTTTTGTTTGCATTTGAAATACATCAAAATTAGTAAATAAATAATTAAGAAAATAAGATTCTTTTATTTTTAAAATTAAAAAATTGAACCCTTTTAAAGACAAAAGCATTAGTATAATACACTAATGCAATAAATTTGGGGTCATGAAATTAAGTTTACAAAAAGGTCAATTTTGAAAAATACTGCGTTTTCAGCTTTGTCTGAAACTTATTTTCGCTTTTTAATTAATAAAATGGCAAATTTCTTTACAAATGACAATCTACGCACATTTTAATATTAATTTTATATTTAAATAAACGGAATATCTTTAAAGATAACTTCATAGGGAAAAAGTTGAATCAGGATTAACAAGCGCAAATGACCGTTCCGCTCACTAAGTGTGCTACAGTGACCATTAAACGAATAATCTCTGATATCACAGACCAGATAAATGGTAACTGTTAAGCTTATTTAATTTATATTTAATTATATTAAATGAATTAATAATAGATATTTTCAACGGAAATTGTATTTTATGAGATCAAAAAGCATCATCCGGCTAGTAAAACAATGGAAAAAAATTATTTTAAAATTTCTACACTATAGCATATACATTTCATAATCCTCTCATCGTTCATCATTTATCATTGTTGCAGTTGTCAAACTTTTCACAAAGTTGTGCACAGTAAAACATTAGTTTGCTAACAAAATGAACTTGTGGAAGCTATTTAAAATAAATGGTTAATAAATATTCAACTTAATAAGTTTTATAATTATAGGCTATTAAATGACAAGCAATCAAGCTAATTGTAAAATTTAAAGTACTTTCTGTTCGGATTTAAAGAGAACTTTTAAAATTTGGGCAGATAAAAAATTCACTACCTGTTCTAAACATTGGTGTTTTAATGAAAAAGTATTAAACATATACTTAACTTAGGCATTTAAAAGCAATTTATTTCTATTTATAAAATTCTTAAGAACCCGCCTATTCTTATATGACGGTTAATTATTGCAAAATACCTAAATCAAACCAATTTGGAAATTTTATTATTAAAATACACAACTTCTATTGATTTGATTCACTTGGTTGCAAATTCCTCTACTTTGGTACATGAAATTATGATTCTTTACAAGTTAACCTATTTATACTTTGATTTAGTAATAACCTTTTATTAATAAATCTGACAGATAGGATTTAAAAATAATGAAAATGCACACTCAAAATTAACGTCTAAAAATAGCAAACGGAGCATAAAGGAGCTACTTTGAGACTATTGGAAAGCTTTCCCTACTTTTAAGGTTTAAAAAATGGAAAGCTTTACTTTCGAATGATTATTTTAATTTAGTAAACATAAAAGAGTCATTAAAATTATTCACGAACAACAAATCAAGCTCAATCAAATAAAAGTTAAATTTAAATCTAACAACTGTTCAAATTTACTCAAAAATATAATAAACTACTCAAGTTTTCCGCAAAACTAAACTTTATTTGATAGCATTAAACGGAATTTGCTTTGAATTAGTATGGCATATAATTTATGAAAACATTTCTGCATTACTAGGGAATAATATTTAAAAGTTGTTCCTTTTAATCAAAATTTGAATTTAAACGTCCATTTTTAAATTAAAAAAAATTTATTAATATATACTGTCCATTTCCATAAAATATTAATTTAAAGGACGAATAAATTAGCAGTCGTTTGATTTTGAGTAAATACTGTTTGTAGAGTTCTGCCAAATTAAAAAGTTTGCTATCCTAATCTTTCTACGCTTTGAGAACACATAAACTGCTCAATATCATGTACGAATACTCTGCCTTCTTCACTCTTGAAAGTATAAATCAAAATGATAAAGACTCGGATCATATTTTAACATTTGACTGTTCAGTACTTTATGTCATGGAAATAAACTCACCTGTGTATCTGAGAGTCAAATAATGAAGAGGTGAAACAAAGGAACATTACAAACTTTACCATTCTTATAAAAATGAGCGCCACAGTATTCTCAAGTTCAAATAAATTATTTCTCGTAATGTTCAGACTTCATTATCAACCTGTTATTAATCCTTCTACTTTTCACATGTAACTGAACCCGTTTCCTTCCTCCCCATCAAACTGGTAAAAGTCTTCATTGGGTCTAAATGGAAGATGCTTTAAAAGCAAGCAATGTTTAATAGCACAACTATTCAAAAGTAGCTTCAGGTAGGTGTCAAAGAGGGTTAAAATTCTTGAAGGAGTGTTTCATAAAAATGTTCTAATACTACATGGATTATTCGCAAAGTATGAACATAGTGCACATTCAAAAAGTTTACGGTTTCCGTATTTTAGCGCCCATGGAGGTGAATCGGACATGAAATTAAAAAAATAATTAATCTCGTTTGTAAAAGTCCACGTCATAAGAATAAAAAATTTGATACTATAAGTAAATAATATATTACGCATTCTGAATTCTTTGATTTTGTTAAGGACGACTTGAATTATTGTCATAATATACTTTATGTACAGGATAAAATTTAACTCCCATCCCATTTTGTTTTATTACAACCCGAGTGTAAACCCTACAGTGTTATTGCAATTCGGTATACAGAATTTACACCTATTTATTACTACAACTAAAAAATTCATATCTCTGCGTGGATATAAAATCTAAAAAAAGGAAAATGTTTTGTTGGAGTAACTGGGATGTCAAATTTTTTTTGTAAAATATGAGAAAATGTCATGATACCTCTCACACATTTGTCATAAAATTAGAAAATGTAAAAAAATGGATAGGCAAAGAGTATTCAATTGTTATTATACAATTTAAAAGCAATATTTAATTAAAATTAGGAAAATTAAGAACTGTATGAGAAATTCACGATATTTTGAAAATCTGGAAACTTTTTGTTTTTGGCATTTAAAAACTGCCAGAGATGGTAAATAATGTGCGCTCGCCACTTGTTTTATCCTAATTGGCTCTTGAAAATAGCGACGATCCCCGGACATAATAATAACATGAGACGAACATTATATTTTGCTTTTCTCAAAATTAAGCACGGCAGACTGTATTGATTAACAATAAACTCATTAATTTACTTTTCTTTGAAAAAAATTATTCATTTTATGTAATTGAGCAAGACAATGACCCAGTAAAGGAGCAAATTCTAACAAATATTCAAATTTTATGAATAATTACTAATAAATAGTCAGTTTTATTTCTCTCGGATAAATTGTATTCATTTTTATCCACTAACTCTATGTAAAGGTTGTTTATTCATATGTTTGAGCATTAGATCCACGTTGAATCATTTTCGAAACCTTTCGAAACCTTCGGGCTAATTATTGACCTGGTTCTCCTAAGTTTTGGGATTCTAAGGCAGAGAGCAATTAAATGTGCTCAGCTAAATATCCGGTATTGGATAAAAAAGAAATAATTAACAAATTTTTGGTAAATTGCAGGGTTGTTACCTGTATACTTTTGGAGTAAAGCTGACCATTAAGGCAATTGCGTGCTACTATTGAGTTCATGGATTTGTGATCATATTTGTGGCTAGTTAGGCTGTAACACTATGAAAAAATATATTTCGGTACGTTAAAATTATTAATTTCTACCCTGAAATAATAAAAATGGTCTTTTTTACTGTGAAAAGCTTTTATTCATGGAAAACAGTAAATTACACTTCGAATAATAATTTAAGGTATTCAAATAAAACTGGAGAATAAAAGTTAACTAAAAATAGTTTCTTCATTTGAATCTTATAATTCATTATTTTTCATTCTAATGTTCCTAAAACAGAGTTTTTGAATTTATCCCCGGGGTTCTTGAGTGGATTCATACTCTGGATTTCTGGAGTTCATTGGCCCACCAATTATATGGGATAGTTTACTACGCTCTTTTAACACTTCTTAGCTCTTTAATTGTGCGATGACAAGAGCAGGCTACAAGATAAATTCTTACAAAAAATTTTATCTCCTCTTACTAGATATCATTTCATTATTTACTAATTAAAGAGAAAATTGTCCACTTTTGCGGCTGTTTTTAATACTTTTATTCTTTTATCATGGCGGAAAATCTCAAGAGATTGCGCACATGCGCAATTGATAGACTTGCAGCTATTTTATGCTTCATTCTTGCCTTGTTTTCTCTAGAAGCAGAAATCAGACCAACTCCCATGAAAGCGTAATCTACGATGTATTTTGAAAATATTCATTAAAAAGTTAAGAGGTCGAAATAAATATGAAAGTATTTTAAGTATCACACCAACGAATTGCGAAACAAGTCAAAAACCGGACTAAATAAGATTTCTTTTCGTTTTTTTTCTCAATAATTTCCGTTTTTTCCATCATTATGTTTCATCAGATGCATTTAACAGTCGACTATGGATTGTATTATGTGTTTATCAGATTTTATAAGTAATCTTCGAATATGATAAACTATGCCTTATACAGAGGATTGGAGTGAAAATTTTGTTCCCCCTTGAGTAAATTGCAAATAGAAACAAATCATATCAACCTGTATTAAGCATATTAACAAATATGCTTAAACTTAATTAATATAAATATTAGAGTGCACCTTATCTGAAATCTTATCAGTTTGGTTTGGCTAAAATTAAGTTAGCTCTTGCCATCTGAAAGAATCTCGGCTTTGAGTAGAAAACGTATCTTGATGTGGTTGACCAGTAACTGAAATTGGGTAATTCATCAATAATCCTTGGAAAATATGAACTCTGCCAGAAAAAATTTGAGGCACAAATCTTGAGATTGCATAAGTTCAAGAAGCAAAAATCTTTTAACCTGGATCCGAAAACCAGAATATCTAAAAGTCCATTGATGTACCGACTTCATTTAAACTTTTACCCAGTTCCCTTTTTAGACTACATTTGATAAATTCACTGTTCACTGTGTTTAAATACTTTGTGTTATATTTTACTAGACTGAACTTGGGACACAACTCAAAAAAACAAAAACTCCAAGTCGAGAACATCTCAAGTCATCGACTGAAAGATACTCATGTGAATTAATTCTATCTAGGGCATTTAAAAAGATATTTTGTTTTTTTTTTCTTGCACAAAACTATTCATTTATATCCAAAAAAATATTCCAATGGAAAACTGTAAGGGGTTTTGATTTACCGTGGGTACTACAAGAGTTAATTTACTTGAGCCTAACTTCCAACCAAGGATTCCATTTGACTGTTTTTAAAACAACATCCGCAAGATCTTAGCCAAGGAGAAGCTGTACTAAAGACTGCTTTTGACAAAACTTGTGTTCGGTAGTCAGGAGTACCGATTTAATAATAGACTATCGCATTGCACTTCTCCATCACGATGATAAAAGCAACGTTAAAAATATTCCATTTTAAAATGCGGTTTTGAGACCAAAATAGGAAAGAATAGTAAAAATATGGCAAGATTGTCGTTTATACGCTTTGTTTAATGAGTAGACAGGATTCTTAAGCGCACAGGATTTAAAAATATATAACCTTGGTCATATATCAAAACTATAAAAATGTGACTTTCGAAACTCATAGAAATGAACCTCAAAAATTCAAGATATATATAAGAATACTTTGGACGAATTGTCCCATTAACTTTAGAGCTCGTGCAAAAATATAATTTTCCTTTTATATTCTTTTAGCATTGCAAAAAATTTGAGTAAAACCGGTATATTCTAAAAATTTCATCATGAAAAAACGTATTGAAACATTGAGGCGTCTCCTTTTCCTCTTCTGAAATCGTCAAGACGCTGTACATTAACAAAAATTAATTTCAATTACTTAATATAATGGATATTTATTAGCAATATTTCATATAATTCAGTATTAAAAAATGCATTTTATACGGCCGCGAACAGTAGAGGACTATCAAATCATTAGAGAAATCAAAATATTTTGTTAATGAGACGGTTTTTAGTCAGAGAACCCCACAAATAAATTGCGGTCTTCTGGCAGATGTATCCATTACTTTTGCCTTAAAATCGATCCAATTTTGAGGAACAAATGAAATAACACCTGAAGAACTACAGCAATACCCGGATGAAATTTATAAATAACTCCATTATAAATTATTATAAAAATAAGATTTCACTATAAATGTTTCTTCAAGAATGTATTTCAATTCAAATTCAGAATTTTAAATATTTTTAATAATGCTTTTACTTACAAGATCCCTCTCGAATATTAGAAGACTCTTGTCGTAGGGACTGGTATAGACATTCACAGATGCTGCTAATCTCCATCCAACCAGAGAAAGGACACCTACAAGTCGACCAATCATATACTGAGTAGCAAGAAAATTGTCTTTGTTCCACTCGGGAATACAAAATGGTGTCCCGTTGAGCTTTAACTCCGTGAAATGAAGATCAATACCTGAATTTGAACTCTCATTTTGAGAATCCGTCTGTAAAAATGAGACTTCTTTTTCGCTAGCAACACCGGAAATCCACAATTGCTGTAAAAGCTGACCCATCCATGTACAAAACTTTGGTGTTCCACCATACACTCGAAAAGTATTCTGGTGACAGAGGGAAAAACATATTCGTACTTTATTTCCAACACTTCGGGAAGGTGAATCTTGTTTGATGAAAAAGATGGTATCCAGGAGCCCTCTTATATTTGCTCTACTCTCAAACTTGTAGCCGGCTTGTCCTAACACTTGAATTAGAGTGAGTATTAAATACGGTGTAAGGTCTGAATGGTCTTTATAAGAATCCCAAGGGTGGCCCTCAAATTCAATTAAATATGACGAGGGCTTGTCAGTCTCTTCGTCTGCTTTTGACTCCTTTTGTCCATTTTTATGGTCGTCTGAATCGGAATTCCTTGTTTTGCGAAAGTCGATGTTTTCAGGCCAAATCTAAAGGAAAAAACGGATTCATTTGTTTAACAACCGATTTTTAAAACAAATTCACTTGCACAAAGTGTTTCAAAATTTGTATTGCTAGCTTATTTGTAAATCAGATAAAATATAAACTTTAATATATTTTAATGGGTCACTTGACAAAATTTTTTTGCTTGTTTTTCTACGTTCAAATTGAAGCTCTTATACCACGGTATTTATTTGCTGTCGCATTAATAATATGTCATTTTGGATTGTCATGAAAACAATTGTGGTGAGATTATTCAGGAAAATGACAAAACATTTTTTAGCAACCTTTTATAAAAAAATATCGCTATCCAAAACGCGTTTGTTATAAAAAATTAATTTTCTTATCTATTACAATATTCAATTCTTCAGTAAAATCTAGAGCTCTTCCACACACAAAGTGTGTTTTCTAACTTTTCTACCTCCTCTGTGATGTAAAAGTTATTTTTACGTTGCAATAATGATGATATGCAATTGAAATTTTCGAATTGAAATTGGTTATTGGAAACGCAAGTAATAATGCAAATGAAAGTTGGTGGGCGTTTGTCTTTCTGGCAAATGCTAACCTAGGTGACATGACCTTCTCCTTCCTCAATTCCATCTGCAAATTAAATTGCGCAATCTTCCAACTGCCAATAGAATAAGGCGATTGTCTGTTGATTACAGGTATAATTTAACGAAAACATTAACTTCCATATTGTGTAGGCAAAATGTTTCCATAAGACGCGGATTAAAGCGTATTTGTAAGAACTGAACTCTAATTAAATATACAATCAACAATTAATATCATTGTGATTTAAAGTGCCCATTTTACGGATAATTAAGGAAAACAAAAATTTATTAAGTCTTTAAATATTTACCAAAATAGGTAAAATTAAAAATATTATAACCGAGGTTATTATATTCTAACGAAAATATCATTAAAGAAAAGTTTCATTCAAATTTTCTTCGACGACAGAAAACCTATTCACAAACCTAAAACTGAAATCCTTATTTAATTTCACTTATTTTTATTTGTATAATCATTAACTTTAATTAAAAATGCTCACAATATATTAATTCAATCAAGCAAATATTCGGTCTTTGGAATTGTCAGTTTGCATTCTATTTCACTAATACAATTGATTTACCATGCAAGAGCGTCTTGAAGGTACATGTTTTTGGCCCAAGACAATAATTTTAAAATTTTCTGTCCATTCTGCACATATCTGGTGGAACATGGGAAGAAGTGAAATCGTTTCACTTGCTGCCGGAAGGGTCGATAAGCGTGGGAAAAGCTTATAATAGCAAACACCAATTAAATAGCTGGGTCCCAATGTATCCCATGAATAAATTTAGCAAATTTAAAAGTGGAAAGCATTTTAATAAAAATACTTGCAAAGAATTGTTTATTCCTTTATTAGTAAGTAGCACTTTAAATAGAAAACTTATTCATCGGAGGCATAGTTGAAATGCCCAATTATTTAAAAAGGTCATGTTTTTCAACAGATCATTTATTCAAAATTGATAAACGCCTACTGTTTGTAAAAAGACTTAGAAATCATTAACGTGCGCTAATTTAAAAACACTTAACTTAATTATTATTCCTCGATTAACATCTCTGGAGTTGTTTATGACTGCCCGTTTCCAGAGTCTGAGTTAATGTTTTTAGACAGCTTAGCGAGTTTTAAAATATCTAACCAATCAGCCTGATCCTATCGACGCGGATACATCGGATCGCCTATCAGAATTCGTGTAAAAACTCAGATGACCCTCCGACAATACTCCTCCCTACTTTTAATTCTTTTAGGTTCATTTTTTAACGCTAGTAATTGTATTCTCATATCATTCTTTAATTATTTCAATTATCTGCAACTCAATATAAATACACAAGTTTTATCTTACCTAGGGCCAGACGCCATTTCTTTTTTCTACCATACATCTAATGGACTCCTCTCCTCCACAAGTCAGGTTATACAGCCAGGTCCTCTCTGTCTGCAGTTTTTCCTACCTTCTACTGTTCACCTCTCTCTACCACTCACTCCCCAATAAGTCACGTTAGAATACTGTTATTACTAAATCTCTTATCTTTCTTCATGATCTTTATAGTTTAATACTTATTGATTCCATAGCTTAGCTCCCTTAGACATTTTAAATTTGATTTAAAATTCAAACTTATAGCGGTTATTAGTTTAAAAGCCACTTAGAATATTAAAATCTCATTTTTTTATTTATAATAAAAATGTATTCAAATGCTAATATGCTATAGGGACAAACAATACTTTATGAAAATTTAAGGGCCATTCGTCTCAAGGGTTATTTCTGAGAATAAAATAACGTTTTTTAAAGAAAATTGTCTCTACGCATAAAAAATTTTATGAACCGAGGCAAAATGCACAGAAATTAATTTTCCCTTTGCTGGAAAGGCGATAAATTTTATTATCACCGTAAATTTAAGCATATTGGTTAAATATGTTAAATTTTATCTTAGCGGACTGTTTTTGGCCTGATAGTGTTGCAATACTTATTTTCATTTTCAGTAATAGGCTCTGAACCAAGAAGAAGCAATTGAGTGTAGCTTGATGGAGAAACAGTTATACTCAACAAACAATAAACTTTGTGTCCAGATTAACGGACCACACACAAATAGGAGAGGATAATTTTTACGTCCAACTGACATTCAGGACATTTCGGGGGTGGAGAAATATAAATAAGCTATTGTTTGCCAGTTGATTTGAATATCATGAGTTTTTTTCCATAGGAGTGTTTCCAGTGCTTAAAATTATTCTATTTGTTGTCTTAGAATTTTCAAAATTAAAATTCCATTTTATTCAAAATCAACAGAATCAATAATACGCAGCTTACGAAGCTCTGCTAACCCAAAGTTAGCTGCCATCTCATCTCTGCCGTATTTAAACTGTAAGCTGTAGAATATCATGTACAAAAGCTTTTCCTTCTCAACCATTGGGAGGAATATGAATTCAGATGGCAAGTCCAACCAGTATCATTGAAAAGCCAATCAGTTGCAGTGAACCTTTGCTGTAATCTAAGACATGAATAATGAAATTCGGTTTGTGGAACGTGTGTAACTCAATTTCAAAACAAATGAAGTGAGATTTTTTGATACTTCAACGTTTTTATCAGCATATTTTTAATCGGATCACTATTATCATTTATTAGACTTTCTGAAAACCGATTTAGTTGCTTCTCACAATGAAAAGTCCTATTTGTACCACTCTGGTTAATAATGATAATATTCAGAAAATACAAGCAAAGGAGTTGCTAGCTTATAGATACTTGTATTACTTGCGTATCTACTACCTCACGCTTTTACTGTAAATGCCAGTTATTCGTCAATAAATAAAGAAAAGATGAAATTCGTTAATCAAATTACCGCAACTCATTTTAAATGTTTCTCACAAACAAAGTTTCCCTTGCTCAGTACCGAAATCTTCCTCTCTACTATTTCCTTTTCCTACTTCTTTTTTTCCCTCTTAATTATTTCCATTGTTCAGTATGCACGTGATTTGACCTTATTTTTCATCTTCCCACTCTGGAAAGGCTATCGTACTCTGTGGACCTTTGAAAATCTTCAGTTATATGAGGGAATACTTTGACTAATTTGATTAATTTCAAAAGCAGCTTTTTTGTAATTACAGTTACTTCATGCTACTATGATACTTAAAATGATTTAAAATATTCAATTAAAGAAAATCTAAAGGTAATAATTGCTTACATAATAAATACCCATTATCAATCCCCTTAAATTAATGTGAGTTCGATATCAACAACCTGTTTTCCTGAGTTGGTTTAGGACTACGATAATGAACCAAAGACTGTGTTTTAAGCGTCGAAGTCAGTAAATCGTATACCAGTATTGAAAGAAGTAAAAAAATACCAACGTTCTTTGTTGAGTGCTTGGATTTGACCAATGCAATATTGCCAGAACTATGACTCTATAAATAATGATCTACGATAACGGTAATTGCAAGTTGCGTATAGGTAGCTGTTAAAAGCCAACTTAAACATAAACGCAGAACAAATGATAAACTAAGGAAAAATTAAGAATCTATTTGATTTTTGATTAGTAGTGAAAAAATAAGATTCATATTTTAATAAATGAAACCCATTGAAAATGAATAATTGGGTCATTTAAACAAAATGTCCTATCTAAAGCTTGACAATATTAGCTGAGGTCAGAAAAAATTTTGAAACCAAGATGTCTGCATGCCCTCATAAGGAGCTTCATTTTCTTAAATTACGTTCCCAGAGGTTTTCAGTCTATTCCGCGGGAGATCTGCCTTTAAAGAAGGTGGTTGGAGAATGCATTTGATGTTGGTTTTCAAGATCGAACATTTACATTTAACGATCATTTTTACCTTTTCTTTCACACTCCTACTAAGAAGCAGATGCTGATTATGCATATTATTACTATTAATTATAATATATATATATGTGTATATTAATTATCATATTGATCTTGAGGCAACTCTATTCCGTGATCTCTGCTATGTCAAGATCGTGTGAATGGCTTAAGGTCACGCAAGATAACGCTGCTTTTTCTGCCTTTGAAGGAGGAAACAAATTTAAGTGACTTAATCAACCATCATAATTAAACAACAACGCTGAAGATTTTAGAAAGAATTTTATCTGTAACTCAGGGGACGAATTTTGAATTTCAGAAGCAATGATCCTCAATAACTCAAATCTGAAAACCAAATAAAGTGACTATTTTGACCACCCCTTTTAGATTCACTTCCCTTATCCTTTATCGAGCTTCATCTGCTGTTTATTATTAATTTTTTATAAGCTTTAATTATTCATTATTTATAATTATTATTGTAATTCGTGTTAATTGGGTAATTAAGAAGTATCGGATAGTTTAATTCATCTAATAAAATTTCTCTTCGTATTTGTTTAATTATAAGTAGAATTGATTAGTTTGTGATATTACAAACTAAATTATCACTTTCTACCAAAATTCAAATGTAAAAAACACTTTGACATTTTTACTTTGTTTTAATTCCCCTTCAACCCGCTGTTCCAACCTTTTCTGAATTATTCTACTGTTTTGATAATTCAAATCCTACTCTAAGATCATTTGCAGAAAATTTTTTTATTTGCTTTAAATAACATTACAAATTCATTATTTTATAAGAAAACAAATTTAAAGCATATTTACTACTTAAAATTGAGAAAAATATTTGCATAAATTGTTTAAATCAGACGCTTAGCCCAGTCGTATAAATTTAACGATAACATCTCGACACTTCACAGGAAATAACAAATAGCTAACTACAACAATCTTTATGCAAAAAGAAAGACTTCCTCAATTTCATATCTTCTTTTTTTAAATTCACTTTTTCATTACCGCGTTGATGATTGTATTTATTATACAGAAGGAAAAAAACCGGTTTGTGTTTCTAAAAATTTCTTGACATAACTCAAATTGCCCTTCTTGTTAGACAAATTTTAATCACTGAAGAGATCAACTGGAAGAATTCCATAGTTCCAAATCCAATGTACCACTATATGACGCAATTAATTGCATCGGCAAAGCTAAGATGCGATGACTAAACGGATATCAAAGTGTAGTTGAAATAAGTTGCTTTAGATGTACTGAGATCAACCCGCTGGTTCTTTTCACCTTAATTAAGTCCATTGAGTTAGGAAAAGGAGGGAGGAGGTAAAAAAGAAGCACCTTATAAATTTAGAACATAACGAGTCGTACTTTATTTAAATTACAAAAAGCAATTTATTTATATGCTTAAAAGGGGCACAATTTAACATACATCTCCCAGGTTTATGCGTGAGCTTGCTGACTGATTGATTTAACTTCTTAATTAATCATTCAATGAGATTTCTTGCAATTATTAGTAAATAAATAGCACAAGCATTAACTTTTAATTAAATAGGATTCTCAGAGTTTATTCAAAGACTTTAAATGAAATTTTATTCAAATCTGACTATTAGAACATATCTAGTTTATGAATAATTCAAATGTACATATTCCACTATAGGTTTTTCACTCACTGGTGAATGAAAAATGAAGTGATTATATGTGAATAAATTTAGTGCGGTCAACATTTAAAATAGTTCTTAAGGTTGCTGGTATTAAAAGTACTAGACATTATATTCATTAATTTTGTTATCACACAAATTCATGAGAAAAGTTCTGAACTTGAAAACGGTGGAATAGTTCATTAAATGGGGATAGGTGAGACATACTAGAAGCATAAGATATAAATAAGTCCTTTGGCTTGGTTCGATTTCTACATTTTTAGGGATTAGGTTAACTAAATCGGCTTTGTATTATCTTGAGATCAAATTATCTCCAGGTTTCTAAATTAATATCCACAGTATTTGGACCCAAGTGCCCGGTTGATTATGCCTAGCGGTTAGTTATATTTGCTCGATGAAGTAGTCTTTTCTTATAGCTAAGAGCTGCTTGTCAGTGATAGCGATGTTACTTCTAACTAATCAGATGTCCTCCGATTTTACTAGGATAATAGTAATTTTTTACTTATATCCATTTGATTGCTCCCTACTCACTGCTTTTTATTGAGCAGATAATGAATGAGAAATGATTTGATATTCAACTAATAAAATTATATTCGTAAATTAATTTTAAAGGAACTAAATTTAGCCCAAAAGTACAAAGTGCTTGCAAAGAGGTATATTTTGTGTCTAAAATAATTGTGAAATAAATTGATAAAAAGTATGCATACATTGAGATTTTTCTTTTAAGTTATTGCTAAATTTAAATCTTGAGAAGTCATGATTTTGCCCTCTCGTTTATACTTGAATAAGCACATCTCACTAAACATCGTATTTATTTTATTTGAAGGCCTTAAAGTATGCAAATAGCAATAAAAATGCGGATAATTTTAAACACCTTTTCTATCAAAGCACTTTTAAAGCAGGTCTCGGACAAAAAGAGTAAAAATACTACTCTTTTAATATATCTTAGTTTATAAAACTGACTCAACACCGAAACGTCTCAAGTTGAAAAAAAATATATATTGGCAATGGACGAATGATTTTCTGATGATATCATAATAAAATTGGATTACTGATAGTAATGTACTTTAATTAATGAAATGAAACTTCATGAATATGTTTTATCTAACCTAGACTTCCCACAGTTTATTGTTGGTGTATTGTCTGGTCTGGTTTGATAAAATAAGGCACAATCTGATTATTTATCATTTAACACAAATTAACTTGTTGCAAATATTTCGAGGTCCGCAATTATTTTACTAAATTTCAGGTGAGAAAAACATGAACCTCGAAAATTCATTACAATTTTGTTAGATTTGCTATTTTTAGTTTTAATCAAAGAGTTTATGTACCAACTCGTAAACAAGTACTGGTCACATCTTGAGAATTTGGAGAGGATTAATACGGTATTCAACGTTTTTTAAATCTAGAAAATTACAAACATTTCTATCTACAACTTGAAGTATTACCTAATAAATTATTGAAAACTGTATTTCGGTTATTATTATGAAGGCCATTTAATTAAAATTAATTGGAATTAAAATATGTATTAAATATACCATAACGATCAAGGAATCAAAGCTTTAAAGCCAAGTAAATGAATATTACCTTCAGATTAGAACCTCTAAGGAAGAATGATTGATAATATGTAAATTAATTAATTTGGAATTTTCATGTGAATTTGACCTTACTTTCCCTGAGTTCAGATAAAGTTTGATTTTTCCGATTCTCTGTCGCTTACTCCTACTTTCTCACTTCCACTTAAAACTGGGTTACTTTTCCCTCCTTTATGTTTGACTTTGTCTCATAGTTAAACATTTTATCGCTTTGCCAGAAGTTGTTCTCCGGTGCATTAAATAGACTTTTGAAGAACTAACGACCAAAAAAGGTCTCCGATGAGTTATGTTCTAATTTATGGCAGAATGCTTTGAAGCGCTCTCCCTTTAAATTATTGAATCCCAATTTTGGGCACAAATAAAATAAAACAATAAATATGTAAATGATAAATGAATATTAAATTAAAACAAATGAAGAAAGTATGAATAATACAAGTTTTGGGCAGATAATCCTAATATTAAACAATTTTAAAAAGAGCAATTCACATCAATAATCTGCATAGACTGATTGGTGGAAATAATGTTTATATTTCATTGCAAAAAAACAGATCTACCACATTTAATTATTTAAACTATTCGTCGATTAAAACACGACCGCCTAAATCATGCAATAGACAACTAAAAGATAATATATGCTTGTTCTTAATTAAACATGTTTAAATGTGCTGACTTTTTTCCATAGTTTATTCCAACTAAATTGTTGTATTATTCAATAAATATTGACCAAGGAATGTTTGTTTCTAATCTATGTATCTGTGCGACGATTTAATTATAAATATCACGTAGATAGCAAGCATGCATAAATAAAAACGTAGAAAAAATACGCTAATTTAACATTTCTTACCAATCTGAATTCATCCACTAGATCTGAGATCAATTTATGAGTGGCATTTATAAAATAAAGGCGGTTCCATCCTTCCAATCCAACAGCTAACATCTTTTTGGCAAATTCGAATTCAACGACTTTTGAGTGTTTGGCAGAGAGGGGGATAGAAGCAATGGGTGGGCGAAGTTGGCACTCTTCCACTAGCTTATTAATATTTTCGTGTTTTTCGTGATCTATTAGGTATCGAAAGAGACAAGTACTGGCCTCAGTACCCCGGATATAATGACCGGCGGAGACCATTTCATAATCCATCGAATAGAGAAAAGCTATCATCAAAGTAATAAATTTATAAGCTGATGCAGATGATTCTTCAGATTGATGAATAGGTGAAAGGTTAAAAGGATCTGTAGGGATTCGAAACACGGCATTTTTGAGAATTGGATGCAATTGCGTTTCGCCTTTCCGTTTACGCTTTTCCGAAACATCGCAGTGACGTTCTTGATGTTCATGCTTTGGCCAAATTTGACCTAAAAGTGTGCGGACAAATTCAATGAAATGTGGTGGACCTTGACATATCCACAATTCGTCGGTTGGTCGAAATGTAACAGCAATGTAGTTTGGAGGAAATGGCGAGAAATTACGATTTATACTTCCCATACTTTTGAAAACCATATATGAACCATTTAGAGGGTAAGGAGACAAGTATTTTATTACTCGGAACTTGTGTCCTAAGCTTTTCGACGTTGCACTTTAGTGCAGACGTTGCTTTTGAACAGGCCCTTGATGCATTAATCGTCGCGCTACCTGTCCATAATTTACCGAATATTTTCTGATCCAATCAGATTGTAAAACCAATTGGAGAGCTTTGAATAATTGGCCATGAACCAATGGGACTTTTTCCTCTACTTTCCTTGACCTTCAGATTTCCATGCCGACAAATGCGCCTGGCCTACGCACACCTTTGATTCAAATATGTTTGTTCATTTTATAATGTAGAAAAGTGGGTTAAATACAATAAATATTTACCATATCATAATTATATTTCTCTTGATTAGATTGAATAAAAATATTACTTTCTTGTCTGGTCTTGCCATAAACAAGGGCGATTTATTATTGTTTTAATTTGTAGCACATGACTAAGATTAAGGCAGTTTGTAAAAATACAATAAATCCGACTGATATAAGTAAAATTATAAACTCCTTAAATAATACTTGATAGGTATAATTTGAATTATCACTTTGACCCATGATGCATTGCTTTTAGCGTCGAGAGCTCTGAAGGTCTTAAGCTTAGAAAGCTCTAATTAAAGGGGCTTTATGAAACCTTTATTCCCTATTATGGTAGTAGATGCAACATACGATCGTGCATTCGATTTGACTTGCCATTTAAAGATCAAATCAGAAATCACCATAACGGGTAGCTTATGATTGAAGAATTTTGCGTATTTGGAAGAGTTCTTCTGTGAAAATTAACAAATTTTTATATAAACTTACTTGTTGTCATCATTTAATTATTAGGTGTCTTTTACTTGATTTCAAATGTTTGTCATACTTTGACCCACCATTACTACCCATTGAGATTAAAAAAATGTATTACATATTTTAATCATAAAATGGCATCTAAGAATTTAAGATAAAAACGATAATTCAGTAAGGGACGGAACGAGATGATCGGATAACACTACAGATGAATTCAGAATGTAAGAGTTTTACTTTATTAAAATTCTGGAAATATTTTGTTCTCTTTCTCACAAGGGACACAGTTCACATCGAAATGATAAAATGGTGCAAAACTCATTTTTCTGGATTTAAATCTCAGATTCCTAGGAGATTTCTTGTCGGCGATATTCGAAAGTAGTAGGCTATCCGATTTAATTGAATGACCGGTCTTGCATCCTTTGATTCATTGTGCTGTCTTACAATTATGGTCAGCAGATGAGAATTGCAAAGGCATTTTACTCAAGATGGATGTTCTAGGAGTTTATTATTTGTAAGCGTAGTTAAAATTTTTACAGTTTAGCAAACAGTTTTGGGAAGAAATATTTTCTAAAGAAAAGAATGTATGTTCATTGATGGTCATGCAATTTTAGTTAGAATACTTCTCTCGTAATAGACCTGTGAACTGATGATATTTCCACATTCGCAGATAGACGAGTTAAACCAACGCAAGGGTAATTAACTTAAAATAACTTATTTAATTTTGGTTTTAAATGTTTACTTGAAAAGTGAATCCATTTTGACTGACAAAATACATATGAGAAGTTGAAATAACATTAAGTGAACGTTATTCTTTCATTAAGTAGGCACTTCGAAGGCAAAAAAGGCTTTTATAATCAACATACGAGGTAAGTATACAATCAATTCGATCAGAATCATACCACACCTTTAGCTTGTCGTTTAGCAGTTATAAAATTCATTTTAACTAATCAAAGCACGCAAATTTTGAGTGATTAATTTATGAAAGATCAAACTTTTAAACATCTATTTTCTTAACCCGAACAATATTAATGAATTGGAGAATAAGCGAATGACGAGAGTTAATAACTCTTTGGTCAAACTCACGGCTAATCAGGAACCGTTATATGGGTCAATGTTCAATTTGAAAAATTTAATTTATACGCTCACCCATTCATTGTACTTTTATGCGCTTTGAGTAATGTGAAATTCCACACAGTTAACAGTAAATAGAAAATAGTCTTTTTCGAAAAGACCCTTATGCAAGCAACTGGAGAAATTGTGAAGAAGGAAGTATCCACGAGAATAACGCTCACTGGAGAGAATTACTCAGTAGTTAATAGAAAACTGGTCCATAAACCTGTTCACTGATACGAAATCTGTCTACTCACTTTGCTCCCCCTCTCGAGTACCTATTTGATCACGATAACGTTTTAACACCTACGACAAAGAGTGTTTATTAGTGATAGCATGTTATGCGAAGGCAGATTTAGTTGAGTTGTTTATTCAGAGGAATGTGTGCCATAATGTAGTTGATGATTACAAAGACATCACAAAGTAGAAGGTTTTATTTGGTCAAATCGATCGGAAGGCGATCAAGCAATTTTAATATACTCAGTACTATCAAGTAAAGAATTGAGCAGGAAGATTCAAAACTCTTAATATTACGAATGCGATAAAAATAAGAGAGCAATATTTAAGAAGTTACCAAGGAATAAATTTTCTTTGTACTCTGTTCCAGGAAATTCTTGGTATCTAGTCTTAGTATAGTGACTGTTATGAATCTATTATATGAATCTAATAGGTAATAAACTACGCTATCAAGTATTTATTGGAGTAATTTTCAATATATTTAGCAACTGAAGAAAACATATATCATGTTTCTTAATGTACGAAGTTCGTCTGTCTCTTTCAAAAAGTGTTTACAGTTTTCAATGCACTCTACCCTACATACCAACTACCCGAATCACCACTTATGGAGAAACAATAAATAGAGACTTCCTTTCAAATTTTAAGTCGCGATTTCCGCCATCTCATCAGATTTAAATCATAATGCAGCTAAGTAGAGACGGAAATATTTCGCTCCAGTGCGCTGGTTAAGCGCTGCAAAAATTAATTGCCGTGAAACCTATCTTATTCAACCGGAAGTCGTCTGCCATTCTTGTATTAACCAAACAAAGGAGTCAGAATCAATAGTAAACCCGGTGTTCTGTTCCAAGCGCCAGAAGCGAAAGCCTGGAACAAAGGGAAAGGAGGAGGGCATATCATAAAAAATGGGTAGAGAGCGATGACGGAAAAGCTGAAAGCTGTTGTTATGAACTTCATGATGGCTGTCCATCCAATACGTGACGGAAAATCTCCATAGGGGAATTATTAGAAGAACCTCCAAAGTCAGATATACTATGCTGTCGAAGAGCAAGACTTCTTAACCGGTGTAAATCCATAAAAGAAGTATACTCTCTTAGGTGATCTCGTGTTTATTTACGGTTTTCGAACTGGTCTTTTCTGAAAAGCAGGAAATTTGGCTAGTCGACTGAAATCTAGCTGAAAGAGGAAATTTTGATCCAGCATGGAAACCATCCGTGGTCACTTTGACAAGAACAGGGGCAGCTCGCACATCAATTTCATTCGATATATTGTTGGACACCTTCAGACTTTCAGCAACGAACACCTCGAAGGAAACCATCATGACAGATACGCTGCTCGTAAAGAACTAAACGAAAGCCTAAGAGATTGCAAACGAACGTCGAATGTAAGTCGCACCAGGAAGGAGCAGCTTAAAAAAGGGGGTGCTAATGACCAAATTACTACACATTTCTCCTTGACGAAAATAACACTGAAACTCTCTTAGTATTATTACGAAAGGATTTCGATAATTGCGCTAATGGTGTTCCACTCGCGTTTAATCATAATTTCAGTCATCTATTTTAAGTAAAGAATTCTCTAATTTTTTAGCTTGTCTTTTCTCCTTTATCTATTATTCAGTGGATATTAGAAATTGTTGGCCTCGAATTATAACAGAAATAGCCGTCATTTGACAGGGGAGAAACCTGTGGCTAGACTTCTGTCTTGCTTTGATTTTCGGCACCATGAGTCTTCTGTGATCCTATCAACTTCGACAAAACCACTGTGAAATAGGAAAAAATCACACTCGCCCTCCAATTCTTTAGGTCGTACTGACAAATGAATAATATTTTGCAGGTACTCGACTTTCCTGCGGTGACTGTTCTTTTAGGTAAAATTATATCATGAAGCATTTTCATGAACGCTAAGATAAAAAGTATGAATTAATAGTGAATAGTGCATGAAAAGTATTGCAATCTTCCCCTTAAAAATTTTGAATGAAATATTTTGTCAATAGTCAAGATGTGCTTAATAATTACATCAAGTTGATAAATAAACCTAACTCGATCAAATATTTGAGATATCATTTAATACAGAAAATTTATTTTTCCGAAAGGACTTGTTGACGGAGAGTGCATGATAGCAAGTTATCTAACTGGTTGTCGAGGCGAAAATATAATTATATGAAAGTATTGAATTTTTTCCCACGGCAAAACGAATACTAATAATGTGTTTCTCTCAACTATATCTGAAAGAATTGTTAACCTTTATACTGTTATTGGGAACAATATGAATTACGAAAAATGTACATAGCTCCGAGTTGAACTGTTAAAATTGTTTTGCAGTACCCCCGAGAACTTTCATTTTTTCTCATTCTTGGTGGAATACTGGTGCTGTAGATCCTTATGCAGATCACGAGTAACACAAGAATCAGGTGTCAAACCGAAAAGTTAGGTCGGATCGACTTACTGTAGGCAATTTTAAATGTGTTTACAAGAGAAACAACTATGAAGGTAGTAGTATGATAGTATGGTATGGTAGTAATATGAAATAGAGATAAATATGATCATAAGAGACAATTAATTTATTGTGGGTGAGCGCTTCTGCACTTATTTAAATACGTGCATCTATCTCAGGCACTTAAATGGCGCCAAGATAGTAAGTAAACTTCCTACAGAGGTCGCAAGTAAGTCACTCTATCAAATAGGTTCGGTGATTATTAATGGGGTGCTGTCTCTCATGTCCTATCGGTACTATCTTTACTCAAGGATTGATCGCTAGAAAATAGTTGTCGGAAGTCAAGACTTTGTTGGAGCAAAGGTTAACAACTTTCACCTTGAGCCGATGCAATGACTTTCACAAGCAATAGGCAACCGCAATTTTCAAATTAGAGGGCCAAAAGTTGAGAATAAACAGAATTGTGACGCGCAACGTCAAAGAAAGTCGAGATAGGTAGCGGTGTAGGATCAAGAGTACACTAACAAAACAGAACAAGTGAAAGTTAATGGATAGAGTGAGAATGTAAGAATCAAAATTTTACACCACCAGTCACGTAACCATCGTTTATTTTGTGTTTTAGGGCGTACAATTGAGTTATTACAAAAAAGGTGGGTACAAATCTCGAAACGATATTTTTCAATCAAAAATATCAATTAATTTTGGGGAATTCTTCAGCCTTATCCAATCCTTAAGGTGTATAAAGGCGACACAACATTCGGTTCAAGTGAAATTGTTCCGTTCAGGACGAACGTTTCACTTTTCTAGAGGTTGTAAGAGTTAGGAGTCTGAGTGGTAGCACCATGAAATAACTGATCGGGAAATGTACATGTCTTGTACTGTGTGTAGCAAGGATCAGTTTTTTTGTGATTTTGACTGGAGGATCTTTATAAAACACTAATTTGGCTTTTTTTAAAACAAGCCTGTCAAGACGGACAGGTTTTAAGCCATCGGCAGAAACAGCAGATTTTTTGACATTTCAAGAACAGTGAAAGTCTTTTCGCCTCTTTGAAGGTTAATCATAAATTGCATGAAAATGCTTACTGACAGGATCATGGCAAAGAAAATTGTGAGAAAAGTTTCTAAGTCAGTGAGAATGAAAATGGAGTTAGGGACAGGATGGGCCGCGACGGCTTGTAGTTTCTACATGTGGTAACGTAGAAGTTCAACATAATTTGCGGGATTTGGCCATAGAAATTGGTTAAAAGAGGGAGGGGGTAATAGTTTCTCAAAAAGTTTGAGACGGACTTCAAAAGCCATTTCTGCAGCAGAGAAATAAGATCATCTTTAAGAGCGGCTCGAAGACCAAGGAGGAACAAAAGCTTCTGTCCATCGTTCAGATGTGCAATGCGCATTAAAGGTTGCTTTCACCTGACAATGGAAGCGCTCGACAAAGCTATAAACTTATGGGGGATATGCAGTTGTGTGGATCCGATTTGTGCTAATCGTATTAGTTAATTCAGAAGATATGTGAGATTCAAATTGTGTTCCACGATCTGTAGTTATGGTAGAGAGCACACCAAATCCAGCGATCCGTATCTCTAGGAGGGTTTTAACGACGGTCTCAGTAGCCAAGTCATGCAGAGGAAAAGCGTCTTGGCACCAAAGAAAACGGTTGACACAGGTTAGCAGATAGGTGAAACCATTAGAGAGTAGAAGAGGACCAAAAGTATCAACATGGACGTGATCAATTCTGGAATCTAGTAGCGGAAATGTTTCATGAAAGGTTTCAGTGTGTCCATTAACATTCGATCTCTGGCACGCTTGGCCTGTTTTAGGCCAGTCTGCGATGTCTTTGTGACTCGACGGCCAATCAATACGATCAGTAACGAGTTTAGCTATTGCAAATTTGTCAGGGACAGTGGAGAGAAAGGTTAGGGAATAAAAAGTCTTTGTATACTTGTTGAAATATCACAAGTCATCAAACAAGGTGCTGTAAGCGATGAAACGTCTCTTAAACTGGAGAGAAGTTGGACGATTTCGAAATTCCTGCAGTTCAGAGTTAGTCTTTTGAGCTCCAGAACGAGAATGAAAATCAGTGGTTTTTGTCATTGTATCAATATCGGTTAGTGAAAGGCAATAGGTTACTATTTTGTCTGTGCTTTTGACGTGTTTGATATTGTTTTTAAACTGTTGAATATAATCAAGATGCCGGATTTTGGGTGGTGAATAATGGTCAGAACTGGCTTGACTAGTATATTTCAGTGGCTTGTGATCAGTGAGGATCGCGAATTTTCGGCCTTCTAAAAGATATCGGAAATGTTTCACCATTTTATAGAGACTGCCAAAGATCCCGACCGAAGGTGCCGTAAGAGAAAAAGGCAATAGGTTCTACTATATCTCCTTTTCTCTATTCCAGTACTGCACCAGCAACAACTTGTAAAGTATCTGTGGAGAGTGTAAGAATTGGTCCTGGTTCTTAATTTGCAAGCGTTGAGCAGTCTAACAATGGAGTTTTAACTTCATCGCAGACTGTCAGAACTTCAGGAAGAGGGGAAAATTCAGACTTCGTTGGTTTTAGAGATTCTGTGAGAGGAAGTATCACTGATGCAGAATTTAAAAGGGGTCGGCGGTAAAAATTTATTATGACTAAGTATCAAACGAGTTCGTTGAGAGATTTCGTTTGGGGAAATTTTCGGATCTCTTTTACCTTTTCGTCGAAAGTCTTCAACAAATAAAGTATGCCAATGAAGATTTGTGATCCGTCTTTGGGAATTCAGTCGTTCAGAAACGGTCTCCAATTGTTTGTCATATTTCTCTTCAGTTTTGTTAGCTATCAAAATGTCATTGACATAGATAAAAACAAAACCGAGACCATGCAACTCTTCATCAATAAAGCGCTGGATGGTTTGAATTGGATTTCGCAAACCAAATCGCATCGGAAGGAATTCAGGCAGACCAAATGGTGGCGTGGCCATGGCGGTCATGTGAATATCTGTTTCAGCCATAAGAATCCGGTTATAAGTACGGACAAGATCGATTATGAAAAATGTCTTCTTATTCCGGAAAGTGTATGAGAAATCTTGTATGTTAGGTATGAGAGAGTTGTACGAGACTGTGATCGAATTAGATACACGGCAGTCGCCAATCACAAACTTTCTTGGGGTTCATGTGAAAAGCGAATGACCAATTACTGGAAGAGCGATGAATACCGCCAAGATCAAGAATATGTTCGAATTTGTCCTTGATAATCTTATATCGAGTCGGAGATAGGCGACGGACTGGAACTTTGAGAGGGTTTCCATGAGTAGCAGGAGAGTGTGTGACAGAGTGATTTACTTGTTTGTCACTTTAAATAGGATTAGTAACAGGAAAATTTCTATGGATAGTGTGGAAGGGGAACTAAGAAAATTGAATAAAGGTTATAGAACAGTATTTGAGATTGAGATATTTCGTACATTTGGAATGAAAGTTTGTTAGGGGCTCAAGTAACTTTATTCTGCTGAGATCAAGAAGGAGATCGAAGTGACAGACGAAATCAGTGCCAATAATTAGTTTCGAGGCATTGGCAATGATAATAATCCTGCGAAATTTTCTGCGAAGTCCAAAATCCAGAGTGGCAGATTTCCGGCCGAATGTCTTGATGGGAGAACCTTTTCCAGCTGCTAGCATGAAGAAGTTTGGTCGGCAGGGATAGGAGGAAGTACTGAAGTCTCCGCTTTGGAATCGATCAAATAAGATGTGTCGAAGTTTCGATCTTGAAGGAGAGGCCGTTGTCTGAATGTCAATCAGTCATTGTCGAGCATGTTCGTTTTCCGACTGAACCTGAAACTGACGTTTGCGCGCCAGAGTTCAGTACCTGCGGTGATGCTAGAAGATAGTATTTTCTCTGCTGTCTCGTCTTTAGGACTTTGTGAACTTTTACATCTATTGAACAGACGACTACCTGCCTGATTTTTCCGTTAGAGCACCAATTTAGCCAGTGAGCTACGCAGGAAATCAAAATGGAAAATCTAGTACACGAGGAATAAAATCATTGACCTTCTCTCCGATATACCAGAAATATTATTCACTGTTTCCTATCAAATAAAGAGTCATATTATAAATTTAACATTTCCTTAAGAAAATGTACTTCAAAATTTAAAATAGTAGCCAATGACAAGTTGGTCAAAATAATGCGTAATCAACGCATTTACGTTTTCAGTTGTTATAAATGATAATTTCATCTTTGTGTTTCAATTATGCTGTTCTCAGAGAACAACTAAACTGGACTTTTCAATTCATCTGATCAAAGTTTACTCAATAACAAATATTTGTATTCAACAATTACAATATATATCATAAATCCCACATATTTTTGTTTAGTCACCCCAAGTCACTCAGCTATTGCCACTTGCTTGTCATCCTCGTCAAATGCCGGCAGCTAATTACTTTTGACATCAACTTTAGTAGTTATTGCTCCAAAAATACTAATCGGTTTTAATAACTCGGCGACCTTTACGCCTGACATTTCAAGAAGTAGCAGCTAATTTCATGTTTATGATGAGATTTAACTGGAGAACATTTATTAAGTGCATATTGAGATCAATGTGGTGATAACTATTCCAAATAGGTGCTCCGAAAATAGTTTGGACCTGACTCAAATTTATAATAATAAAACTGAATTGATAAGTTATTTTAGAAATTCATTTTTCATGAAAATGTGTAAGTAGCCAAACAACAGTTGTTAAGAGCTCGTATATATTGATGAAGTTTGTACCCTGTTTTTCGTCATTTATCATGCTAAAGCGAAATGATTCAAGACTTTTGAATTTGAGGAGATATATTAGTCCAAAATCCCAAGGCTAGAAGCATAGTATAAGGAACTCATGAAAATGTACGCGATGATTTGTCGTATTACTAAAAGGGATGCAATAGTGCTAGATAAGAAGACTTAAATAAGCGACAGTATCCAACTCAGACGGCTCCAATTTGTGCGTAGAAACCTTCACAGATGCCAGTCACTATCGACGATTAAATACTTCTGGTATCAAGCGAAGAAATGATTTTATAACTTGAATATTGTGATCGGTTAACTAAGGTAACTTCTTGAAAACTTACAAATGCTTAATTTCCCCCGGTATGCATTTCCGGTTCCCATGACATCAGATAGATTATGGTCTGTTTAATTAAGGATAGATAATTACTGACTCTCGTGATATACGATTTTATATGAGAATGCCTTAGATAATTTCTATTGATATTCAATAATCTATTGCATTTTATGAATATATGCTAATTTTATGGGGTAAAATTGTTTTTGCGAATAAGATATTTTACCAACAACCGTCAACCAACGAGTTTCTTAAAAGACTTTTATTTAAAATATATCGTTTCCTTTTACTTATTTTTATGGAAATGGTTTGACTTTGTGGCACTCAAACCAACCCGAGAAAACACTTTGATAAAACTCAAGTAAATGAACGTATCTAAAGTCTATCAATAAATCTCGAAACTCATTGTGCTGCCTACGTGAGATTCATCTGAAAGGTTATGTATATATGAAAACACGAACTAAACTGCACTATTCTGTTGGCTTTAAAAGCAATGATAGACTTTGGCGACGCAGTGAGGTATTCTCTTTCTGATTGTACAGAGTCATATCATCAGTCAATTCACACCAATCGATGATTATTAGTAATTCTCTATGTTTTTGGTATTTAAGAAGTTGTAAAATGCCATCATTTATAAGCCTCAGTGGCCCCTTTATTAAGTTACGAATAGTTAAATACAAGGAAAAAAGGGAGAAGGCAGGTATTTCATAACGAAGGTTCCGTTTTCATTGAAGAAATAGGTTTAATCATATAAGATTGGACATAAGATAAATGGTTGGTCGCCCGATTTAGTCAATAATTACAGCAATGAGTTCTTCACTACTGGTCTCAAGTATCGAAATATAATTTTTTTGTCGATCGGTGAGCGTCTGCAATCCGGCCGGTGGATGAGTAGTAACATCTTCATTTCCCAAGGTAATTATCATTGTAATTTTATTGCTGAAATGATCACTCGTAGGATATCTCCTTGTCTTATTTTTAAGTGATGTGTGATCAGTCGAACAACAGAAACGTCAAGTCGGACTCTCAAAACGATAATGAAAATTATAATAAAGTTAAAATTGGGGAATTATTGCACACTTTTATTTATATATAGGCCATTATGTTACTTACAACATTTCTACTTAAGGATCAGCATACCCTTGAAGAGGTGAACATTGCACTACAGATAAATATACAGCTACTCAGATCTCAGTAAGAAGAAGGGAGAGTAATTGTATCTCAAAGGAGAGTTTTTTTATTAAGGAAATAAATTTGCAAATATCTGGCTAAATAAAGGATAAAGGACTAATTCTATTGACGTTATGCATTTTTATATGTCAATGTGACAATTTGGCTATCGTAATTTTGTGAAGGAGAGACGAAGTTTGGGAATTTCTTCCGATCGCATCGGACATATTCGATTAGGCTTCCTGGCACACACTTTTTCAGCTAACCCAAAACTGTCACTCTGAATTATTTGTTTCACCAACCATTCTCTCCGTGCATCAAAAGTGACATTACTTATTTCAATGCAACATCAGACAAAAACTAAATTCTATTTATTTGACCCTCAAAATTATTACTCCCATCTGACCCTATTTCATCCTCATCATTATTGTTTCTCTATTCATGCAAATATATTTCAGAATTTGAATTGCTTTGATGTAGGAAGTTTCTAGGCTGGATGTCTTGTTGAATAAAATCAGCTACATTTTTACATGTCGATTCAGTCAGGTTTTAGGTAGTAAAGATTTTGATACCTTGAAGATTTGACATTCTTCTACAGCTCTGTTGTGCTTTGAGCGGATTAGTGCTTCCTACTACCAACAGAAATGTCCACAATATTAAACTGCTAATCGTTAGATCTTGTATGGTTGATACCAATTCTTATGCGCACTAATCTCAGCAATGGAGATATTGAATGTCTTGAGGTACTTAGATAAAAGAGACCGTACTTAGAGGTTTGTTAATTACCCAATTATTAACAGATAGCCGAGCTAAAATGAGATCTAATAATGAGTCCAGCATAGGAGGTAGAATTAGATGAAGACAGTGTGGAATTGTTCTCAAATTAAAAAGGTCAGAATCAGTTGATCAGATAAGCTTTATTTCCATATATTAATGCATACATCCATTACTTTAGCGCTGAATGAACTTAATCCATTCCTTATTGTCTCCATAGTGTATTTGAAATGATTTGTTTAATCATGTCGGTTAGTTACATTTTAGCTTATATTTTAGGAGACTGAAATTATCAGTATATAGATGGGCAGTTTTAACTGAATACAAAACAAAAACCTTCTCGATTCGATCCTGATTGTTCAGATCTCTAAACACTCAAGTAAATGGTGAGTGACTGGTGATTCACATCTAGCGTTCTCCACTTTTCCCGAAACATCAGAGGTATGCAACTATTTTGACAAAAAAGACCAAGTGAATGGATACCTTCAACGTAAATCGTACCCGTATTGCCATCGTCGCCACTTTTCATAATTAATACGAACCAACTGGCAAAAGTTCGCTCATCTGAATGAATGCTTCGTTAAAGTACATTTTGAAGGTATTAATAAAATTAATGATATATTTCACTCCTTAAAACTACCAATTTGGCCATTTGTAGTTAAAAATAAACCGTGAGTTTCTATATGTTACTACCTTATTAGCCATAAATAGACAAAAATCCCCCAAATTCAATAATAATACAAGATCAAGCAAACGTCCGTGATTTGCTCAAAATTTTACCAATCAGCGACTCACAATTTAAGTGCGTTTTAACACCCATGCAAAATTCGTAAATTATTAATAACAAAATCAACAAATATGTAAAATTGTAACTTTAATTTATTTTGAATACGGAAAATATTCCATTTTATCCAACACTATATTTGCAAGTTCTGTGCTATACATCACTCTGATTTCTGTAGTGTTTACATTATGAAGTGTTTTGAAATGCCACGTACATTAAACACGAAAACAATCATGACAAAAGACAAAACAAGAAAGCGATAAACAGCACACCCCAAAAATGATCTATTAGAATAAGCCGTAAATATTCACTTGTGTTATATTTAAATCTTAATTTCCAAACAGAGCCATTCTGTTGAAAGTAGATTGCTCCCACGATCTCTTATCCCTAAGCTAGAACTAAGAGTATTTTGTTAAAAATCAATATTCTTCGTAAAACAACCTATTTTAATTGTAATTTGATCCGGTGACAGCCACTTTCATTAAAATTTTATGTTTAAAGCCCTTTTAAATAGTGTTTTCTAACTTGTCCAAACGGCAGAAAATTGAAAGCTCTTCGATTAAAAACTCTTATCTGTAATTTTCCTCTGGTCAAACTAAAAGGGTAGAAATATGTAGAATTCATTTCCAAATAAATCAATCAGATTGTTCTGTCAAATAAAATGCTGTGCAAGAATCTCAAACAGAATAGCATAACAGAATGCCAAATACCACTTCTGCGGTTGGAAATATGAGGGTACATCGTTGATTCCTCTGTCTTGTTAGCTAGTTTCAAAAAGGGGAAAGATCACAATTGCCTGCGATCTGCTCGAAGGCTAACTTTAAACAATCATTCGGATGTAAAGGCTATTTTCTAAAAGTAACCACTGATAAAATAATAAAATGTTCTGAAATTCTGTCTCCCATTTACTTAATTCTACGAATTCAGAGTTAAATTTCATTAGAGGATACCTTAAAATAATTGCGCGGTTATTAGGGTGCATACAATCAAATATTTTTGTCGTACTCGTGAGAAACTCACAAGCTTCATCTCTCATGTACTGAATTATCCATTATTGGATACCCACACTCAAACCTGGATATGTTAGACCAACCGTGGAGTAGCCGTTGCTCTAATTATTGGTTAATCAGGCAACTATTCATTTATTATATGTTCAAGCCCATATAATTTTGTTAATTAAAAAGGCCGCTTGAACCATTAGTCTTCTCTTTTCCTCTTTCTAGAATCTGAGCACCTGTAGCTTAAACAAAGAGCAACTGAGAAGTTATAACATTGGTATTGATATTGGTATACCATAATATAAATAGTATTATATTATATATTCGTCTTCGTTTATCTGACACCAGATTCATTAGTGTAAAGAGTAAGGAGACAAAAGACTTAGGAGAAAAATTACTCAATTGAGATGTAACACAGAAAAGAAGGGGAAGTGCTGTGATTATAAAAGAAGTTAGGCGTGATAGAAGATCTAGAAGCTGGAAGATGAGGAAAAGCTGAATGGAGGGCCTAGTTATAAGAGTCAGGCCAGTGGCAGGTTTACACATGGATTTTTATAGGCAAAAACATTATATTTAAGAGGTTGAAGAAGAGAAGTGTTGTGTCTATTAACGGCTTATAGTTAGATGGACATTCTATGTACTTACGGCGATAAAATCTTACTAACTGATAGCTTTTCGGACTATCAACAATATGTCTGAAGACATTTAGTAATGTCTAATCTACGGAAATTTAATTTATATATATTATTTTATTTAGCAAATCAAATAATTACGCTTCGGATATTTCCGGCTCTCTTAATGCAACATTATAAATAAACCTTTAACTGGGGTATTTATTCGGCTTCGTAACAGGACCGATTTTAATTCTGTCGAAAAAGCTAAGTTAAAAACTGTTTAGGCGATGAAAATTTCGCTTAATAACATTAAAATATTTGTTTTTTTACCAAGATCTTTAAGAAAAATTTCCATTTTAAAAAAAGAAGTTAGCAAACAGTTAAGATATCGAAAAATTCCAACTTTTATTTTGGTTTAAACATGATATTAAATGTATGAAATTGTTATAACCCGATCAGCTTTTCAAAAAGCCACAAATTCCAGAACTCGGTAATAACATGGAATTACGGTAATGATAGGCTTTACTCCAAATTATGCAAGGCAACGACCCTGAAATTTAGCACATTTTGACAAATATTCGAATTTTACGCATAATTAATAATAAGTTGTCAATTTACTTTTTTTGTGAATAAAAATAAACCACTTATCCAATAGAAAGTGAAGCAATTAGATCAGCCAAATATTTGCGATTGACCATCTTTGTGTATAGCTGTTTACCTAAGGCTCTTGGCGAATATGTTAAAGTGCACAAATAGGCAAATGCAATAGGGAAGAGAACATAAACTTTGCTGTCTTCTATGTGTTTTATTCATGTACGTGACCCCAACGTGTGTTTCGTTTTGCATGGAAAGTGGTTTGATTTACAACCGAAGGTCAAATCTCCTAAATTGCAGTCTGAATAGGCAAGGCGCAATTAAATGGTAAAAGCGGAATAAAGCATCAATAGTCGCAACTGGTTTGTATGTTTTGTGTCTGATTTCAAAAGTCTGTTGCATTTAAACTTCACTCGTAGCGTATAAAATTGTTAATTTTATTATCATTGAAGGACAGAGATTGTATTATACCTGGACTGAGTGAAATTTTGGAAACAACTGATTTTATTGAAGTCATTTGTCTAGATATTTTATTTAGGAAATAGAACCATCTGAGATTAAATGGATTTGCTTCTTTGCTCACTCACACGGTTGTAATTATTATTACTTAAAATTATTACAATGACCCATTATAATCTCAACTGACTGTAAAGTTAATTTAAATAGATATTTATTAGTCTACGTCAGTGATAATATTCCACACGATAGAATAACTGTAGTGAAGTTTTAAATATACATTTAGCGGATGACCTACCTTTGACGATGCCAATGAAAGATGGGGAAAACTTACTAAGCTAGAGTCCTTTCAAATTGCAGGGGAGAAAAATGAGACAGTCTCTCTGACTGAATAATTCATTGGCGATTAATAAAATTGTGACATCTCTCTTGTAATAACTATGCTCAAAATGTCTTTATGTGGTAGTAAAACCCGCTACGCAGGTTCTGGAAACCAAAAGAAATCATTAAATTGCCTAATGGTTTGAGGATCGAGGTTCAATAAAATGGATAAAATCGGTAGCCCATTTCGATGACAGATAGCGTAAATAGGAAATGAAAATATTACACATATTCCATTAAAATGTTTTGAAATAGTTGAATTATCCTGGTGCTGTTGGATATTTGTTACATATGTGTTTACAGGAAAACACAATCGATTCTAATAAACTGTGTGACACTTTATAATAAATTTTCGCTTATGCACACATTCTATTGCACCCAATTGTACTCTTGTGTCCTTATATAAGCAAAATTTCATTAAAAACAGGTTATTTTTTACCAAATGTTTTGATTACCCTCCATTGTGCAATTGCCTCAGGCCTCTCTCTCTCTATTTTAGTTACATCTCTGACAATACACGCAATCTCCTTGTGTTTATTATTCTGCCGCTTTAAGCGAATAGCGCTTCTTAGAGCTAAGTGGGATTTCTGCAGTACTAAATTGTCAGCTATTTCTCTGTTTTTGCCATAGTGTACTCCAGAAACACTTTGCCACTAATCCAAAAGGTACTCAAAATGAGCAGTCAGAAGATAGACCGAGAGTTTTGACTTTGCTATTTGGAACTTTGTTCACAAAAAAAAATATTAAAAGAAAGCCGATTAAGATTGTGGCCAGTCACTGGCTCTTCTATAAATAGCGGAGCTATTGGACAGATCGAATAGGACGTTGTCAATAAAAGAGATCGATGTAATTAAGCGGACAATAAATCACCGGTTTAAATCGCTACAATTTGACCAAGGAAAACTTTGTTAGACAGAATAAAACCCTTCATCTCATATCACTGCTTCAAATAACCCATTTTGCAAAATGTGAACAAATCAGACTTACTTACATTCAAGAAATATGACAAATACCAGACAGTGAGTATTACCATCAAACGATATGTCAGCATTAGTCGAAATTATCATCGAGTTATCTTACTTAAAAGAAAACATTAAAGACAAGTACAATATAGGAAAATTGTCCTTTAATAATAACGTCAAATGGAAAGTTTTCTTATATCTGGAAACCAAAAATATATATAATTTTTCCCAACTTGACACTGTCAGATGAGAGTATATGAGTTTGATTTGATTTATTGTCGAAATATGACTTAAGCTCTAGTGAAATCTGCTATTTTTGATCTTGTACTTCTGCTACCTTAAATGCTAAAAGGAAATGTATACTTAAGTGATTGAATTAATCGGTTGATTGATAAGCTCTGATCGTCATAAACTGGAATTCTCTCAGAAATCAAGAAAAATCTCGATTTTGAAATTCAAAATTTAGATTATGAAGTTGTAAATTGCACCCAATAAGTGAAGTAAAGTGTACGACAGATATCAAAAATTCAAATAATTTAATTGTCAGTCTATTTATATTAAGATTGTGTCAAAAATTGGGATTGGACTGAACATGGACTGAGTTCAAAGTCAGGTGTAGTATGGAGAGAGATCTCCTGGACATTTGATTACATCTTTGAAGCTTCGACAATTTTTTCTAGCTTTGACTTATAATATTAAATTTTGAAGAGCATGAAGCGAATATGATTTCTTCCTATATTTTAAATCGTAATCTCCAACGCACAGGATCAAACATGTGCGAAGGAGTTGGAACGCAAATATTTTCACTGACCCCATGAAAAGTACATTTTCATATTGGAACCCAGGTTTCCTATATTTGACAAAAACATTCGCTCTTTCAAGGTACACTTTCTTTTATCCTCCTTAAATATGATGTGAATTGTGGACAAAATAAAACGATTTTTTATATCTTGGGACTACTTCTCTGGGCCTTTTAAATTGTCAATAGCTCGCACCTCTCTCATAACAGAGGGGCCACCATAAATTTACACTTAGTCTTAAGCTATAGGCGGTGCTTTGGTACCATTATAGCCATATTCATAGAAACCTTGTCTCTTTAATTCAAACCACATTAATCAAGGGAATTCGATACTCTCATTTTATTTATAGCTCTTTCCCAATTCCATGTCACTAGTCCCTTGGAAAAGCTAATTGTTTCTCACGTTCAAATATATTTCGAGGCGATTAAATTATTTAACTACAGCGTGTGAAATTAATAATTAAAAAGACATTGGAAGTTAAAAAATATGACAAATTTGGACCCTTCAGTTACCGATCAGTCAATTAGAAAAGGCTTTGATCCTAGCAAATTTTCAGTTTTCCTTGATCGTAAATCAAGACCACGTTAGGTATAATTATAATACGTTGTATGCGGTAGTGTTAAGATAGCTTTCCTTAAAATATGCGCGCACTAAACCTTGTAAATATTCGGTAGAAGAATAAAAGGACTTCTGTGGTCAACATTCCATTTCAAATTTTATGGTAACTTACTGGCAAAAGTGTTAGGATGTGTTTGGTAGGCGTTCTAGCATAATCAAAATAATTTTCTATTGAATTAAAATGCCTTTAAGAATCAATTATATATAAATTTACAATTTAAAAATTGTTTCCATATTTGAATTTTTGAATACATACTGAAAGCCGTTCGTCTGTCCTTTGAATTGGTTTCATTGCAGAATTACTTTTGATTTAGCGCCACTACATCAGTTGGATAAAAATTGATGAGTCATGTTCAAGGTAAGATCTCAAATTGGACAGAAGAACGCATAGTTACTCGCTGCCACAACCCCCAGCAAGGCAAAAACTCACAATTTTTCCTTTTGGGAAGAAACTGAAATTTTGTTTACAGTCAGTCCAATAACGATAAAGGAGAAAGTATCGAACGGATGTTAAAAGCCAAGTCACGTAAAGTCGGAGTTTTATTTCATTTGCTTTTTGAATTATGGTTGCACAGTACTTCCTTAACGGGTAGTTCACTTTCCAAAATTAAAATTTTAAGGCCAAATTTTGATACCTAAATTCATAAAATGAGGGTTTCATTTAAGTTTGCGGAGGGAAAGATTACTCATCGCTATTAAAAAGTCTTTTCCTGAAATGGCTAATTGTAATGAGTACGTCTGCAACAAGGATTAAAAATAAGTTTATTCACAAAACAAAATTTATTTCAGGCTTTATTAACAAAGATTATCATTTGTGTAATTTCGTAATCATTTAGTAGGAGATGGCATAAATCTGAAGGGAACCAGTTGTGGAAGTCTATAAAATTAGGAAGTAGAGAAAACTTATCATTAACGTCAAAAATAGGTATTTCGAAATACTACATCTGAAAGTTTAGTGGGTTTAGGAAGAAATTCGCTCTAGATTAAAGAGGTTACTTGGTAAGCCTCTTACACAGACGTATGTTTTTCTACTAGTGTAACTTACATTGACATGCTTAAAATACGGATTAAAGTAGTAAATCACGATGTTTTCTAACCGAATAAAAGCTGCATTTTTCAGCTTTCAGCTACTTAACCACATAGTGACAGCTCCTTCATATATTTTAAGTCCCACCATTTTAATGTTTTTTAGTGGGTATTGCTTATGTATACCCAGCCTCACAATTTCTTAGATTATAAGGGCTAAGGATTTGTACTCTAAATTTTAATTTTCAATAAATTAATATGCATTCTTTTCTGTTTCCGTTTCATTTGCAGGACATTTGCCCGGTTTTATTTTACGGTTTATCTGATGCAATTGTTCTTCTGATTTATTATCTAGACATTTCCTTTCACATTGTTTATTACCGTTGCTTTTGAATGTTATTGAAAGTTAATTTACACAGACCCATATTTAGCTTTAAAATTATCATATTTATTGAAACTATCAAACTAGATTTAGAGCAACGATTAAAAATTATTTTCATGTGTAAAATCTAGCTTGAAAATGCGCTATATTATTAATCTACGTTCTTGTTTCCCGAGGTTTTTCTATCTTGTCGTCATCTACTTCATATGGAAAACGAGAACCACGTTTTCTCTTGGGATTTGAAACTCTGCATTTAATACATAATAGTTTTTGTTATACATCTACCGAATAACAGTATTTAATCGGATGGCCGATCAGCTTAAGGTTAATGGTAACGAACTCCCTATTGCCTCCTCCTCTCACTTTCATTTTCAAAGTGTCGATGTCATCGAGGGTCCACAAATACATTTTCCCTATTATGCACCAGTTTTCAATTCTGCTTGACGTTCAATAATGTGAGGAACAAATTTCGTTGTGGAATCTATCCTTTCTTGCCGAATACTTGTTTACCATCATATTCGATTGCATCCATTTCATTTGGTAGGCTTCCAGTAGAATTTTATCCAGTAATTTATCTTCCCTGCGTAGCCTTGCCCATTGAGCTAGTCTTCACAATTGTACTTTTGTGGCAATTTTAACATCTATTTCTTTTCTAATGTTGTATAAATCTTACATCATCTACTAAGCAGTATTCTGAGGAACCTTCTGTCTAGCATCATCCATCTTACGAGAGCCCATTGTGGATAAACCCTACAGCAATGTTTCAAGTTATGTGTCTATATTAATTACACTGAAGGGTGACTATGTATATCCGAAATTACTCTTTATTTGCTTCCTCTTTGAAAATACTTCGATTTCTCACCCTCGAAGCCAAAGTGATATCCATATGCCCCTAAGACTTAACATCTATCTGTCATACCTAGACAAGTTTATTGATTCTCCTTTTTCTATAACTATCCCGTTTCATTTGAGCATATATCTGCACTCATATCTCACGCTTGCCCTTGCCCAAGTGACCCATATAAACTGTTTTGTATTTCTACTGAGACACATGAGCAGACACGCTCGTCATACACCTGCTCTTACGCTGTCTTCTCATCGCCTTTGTTCCTTGCCTCTCTTTTGCGCACTTGAATTCTCATTGTGGCTTGATCAATACATTTTTGCCAAAACAGCTCTTGGTCTTCTGATCTTGAACTAATGTTATCTGTCAGCTGCTAGTTATTACCTTAACCCCAACAACTTTATGCCCGTACTTCACCATTAACTAAATAATTGCAATTAATGTAACGGTTGGTGGTTTATTACATTTTCTTGATTGGATTATGTAAAACTCACAGTATTGTACTTTTCCTACTAGAATCTCGAGGGAACAATTATTCGTCTTTTATTGAACATTAACTTTCGTATAATCTGGCGTAGTAAGGGATTGGGGAATAATATTTTTTGATTTACCATTATTTTTAATAGATATGATAAACCAACTACATTGTAAATGCGGTAAGTCTGCATTTAATGTATGGCTCCATAAAAACTGAGCAATAAACAGTGGACTTTGAACATCTTAAACCAAGTGGCTGATTTCTCACATTTAAACGAAAATTGATGTTACTAAAATCCTTTTAAAATATTTCCGGATGCTCTTAGGCTTGCTACTTGAATATGCACTCCATTATCGATTTTGGTATTATAATGAAAGTAATTGATGAAATATGAATAATGTATGAAGTTCACTGAGATTATTAAAGTTCAAATTGAGTAAACTCAAGCGAGCTCTGCTATATTGAAATCAAATTAGATCATACTATCCAGCTATAATACCGGTTATTAGAAGGCAGATGAGGACAAAATGAAAATATAAGCTTATAACAACTCATAATGTAACAAATTTGAATGTGAAAGTCGCAAATGCGTTTCATTTCTGAGCTTGGAAAATTCGTATGTTCGTTTTCTTTAACTCTCAAACGGTTGCGGACGTATTTTTGGGATTTGGTACTATCGAAATGCAAAGGATAGCAAACTCTTTCCCTTGAAAACTTACATAAGATTTACCAATTATCTTGTTGGTGTTAGGTTAGTAACTAATGTCTTGCAGCTAATTATTAACACCAGCAATAACTGTTCCAGAGCAGAAGACTTAGAGCTGATTAGGTCAAAATATACTGATCAAGCCACAATGAGGATTCAAGTGGGCAAGAGAGAGATAAGGAACAAAGATGATGAAAAGGCGGTGTAGGGACAAGTGTATGACAAGCGTGTGTCTGGCCGTGTGTGCGTGGGAATACAAAAGCAGTCTATAGGGTCATTTGGGGAAGGAAGCGTGTGAGTGAAACGGGACGGTTAAAGAAAGGGAGTAGTCGATAGACGCGTTTAGATATGGCAAATAGGGGTTTTGCGTCATAGGGAAGATGTCACAGCGGCTTTGTGGACGTAAAACTGAAGTATTTTCATGGAGGATGCAAATAAAGAGCAGTTTCAGAAATGTACGTCATCCTTCAACCTTTGAAGCTTGTCTCTAGTAGAATAGAATTCTCTCAAAAGGCTTTAACGACAAAATTGCAACAATCGAAAATCTAGGTTTTATTTGAGACATTTCCAGTAAACATATATTCGATTCCCAAAAATGATATAACGGGCAAAGTGTAAACGTAAAATATTTATTTTGTGGCACTTTCAGACCTAATGTTAAAGAACTTGACGATTTTTTTTTCTTTTTTATCATTAATTGATAAACAGAGATAAATTATAGAATCAATCGTACAAATATTACTTCAAAACGAGATTCATTTAGACGTAACTGCTATTTTATTTATTTTACACATAAACAAACTGTTGTAAACATAGTAAGATCATGTAAGATCGTGCTGCTATTTGGAGCTTCGACCATCGTAATCAAACAACCGGTCAAAAATGGTTGAATATTGTGCATAAGAATTTGGTCATTAATCCAGGATACAAATTTAAAAATCCGGAATTTGAATTGGTGAACTACAACCTAAATACGAATATCAAATAAGGTAAATCTTATACACCTCCATTCCATCCCCTTAAATTACCCCTTATTGAACTTTACCCATTTCAGTTGATTTCTCGCAATGAAAAAATTTTAAAATTAAATAAATCATGAACACCACCTGGTTTCAGCATTTTTAAATTAGGTTTATAAAATTTTCTTCAAGGTTTTAATATAATATTAATTTGCTCAGCGAAAATTTTCATTTCTGATAAGTCCACTAGAATGAATATCCTTGTGGTGCCGAGGTAGAATATTACACTTTGTTCCACCTAAACTTATTACCAAGGTAACTGTAGTGCAAGTAGAAAACATATAATTAGTTGTTTAATAAAGCATAGGCAAGGAATTCCACAAGATAATATCAGGTTGTAACGGAAGTTCTGTACATTTTTTAAATTTGGGTTAAGGTGACAATTTTGACAAAAATACATTTATTTAGTGTTCAACATAGTCACCTTTTTTAATTACATCTTCCCATCTTGCCATAAGCCTTCTCATTCCGTTTTTCATAGAATTTAGCCAATTTGGAGACAAAAAAGAAACTAGGTTCTTCATTTCCACCTCTTCTCTTGAAGTAAGCCCTTTCGAAGTCCCATTAAATGATTCCGTAAGCTCCGGAAAAGATGAAAATCGGTTGGTGCAGGAGAAGATGGGGAGAATATGGTGGGTGATGGCCTGACTTTCCAGCCAAATTCCTCAAAGAGATTTTTGGTTGCTCTTGGAGTGTGGGGTCTGGCATTGTCATGGTGCAGAATCACTCCTTTTCGATTGATCAAAGAGGCCGTTTTAACTGTCGTTAACTGCTTTTAAACGAGTTAGCTGCTGGCAATAGACTCCAAATGTTATTATTTGACTTTCACCCATTAGTTCCTAATAACCGATTCCCTTCAAATCCCACCATACACACAAAAAATGGTCCATTTCTCGGTTTGGAAGTGGAATTGGCTTCGAACCACGACTTAGCCACTGTCTTTTGAGCTTAGCACTGTTGTAAAGGATCCACTACTTCTTGTCTCTGTCACTTATGATTGGGTTTAAAAAAGGTGCCTGAAGTTCAGTTCACGAGAAGACAGTAAAACACAATAAGTCACATGCTGTTGCTTGTTGATTTCTGACAAATCGTGTGGGGAGGGGGCCATCTCCCGACCTTTGAGACCTTCCTAGCTAAGTCTTTTCATTTCCCTATATATGGTCATACGACGGCTCACGTGAAAATTTTTGCTCAGTTCTCTAGTAGTGCAGGTTGGATTTTCATCAATGGCAACTTACAATTGCTCAGAATTGAGTTTTTTCAGCATCCTGCTTTTGGTTCGTCTTTCAGGCTGAAGTCATCTGTTTTGAAACCACCTGCAGAAAACCACCTTATGTAAGTCTTTTCATTCACAACATCATTTGCACAAGTGTCTCTGAGTGTTTTTACTGCTGAGCTTGCTGTATTTCCTTTATGGAATTCAAACAGTAAAATATGCCTGATATGCTCTTTATTTGGAGTGTGCATTAGGGCTAGAAATAGTTATTAATAGCGATAATTATCAGACAATCTGAAGGAAGAAATAATATTTATTAATTACCATAGATAAGCATACAATATTAACAAGGTACACTAAAGTAATCGTGCCCTAAACACAGCTCAAAAATTGGCAGAACTTCTGTTACAACCCGATAGAATTAAGACAATCTGACAAATTTCTGAAAACGGCGTCTACTATTTGAGAACAATTGGAGAAAACACGAAAAAAGATGATTTTTTAAAAATAATACCAAACTCTAATGCGAAGAAGTCTTTGGCTACCAAAATAAGTATTAATAAAGGAATATTTTAAAATGAAAATTTAAATAGGTATCGAGTTGGACCAAATTGCTTGAAGGAAAAAAATATATCATAAATGCTAATTCAAAAGCATCTGATCGTGAGTACGGTTGAGCTGTTCTCTTATTAACAATGATATCGTACATTTTATATCGATTTTTTTATTCAGGCCACTCAGTGGCTATTCAGTTTGGATAAACTTTCAATTTCTTCCAGTTATGAACATACTTTCAAATAATGAAATTTATATCTATAAATAAGACATCGAATGGTTAAAATATAATTCAGAAAAGTATATAAGGAAGAAATTGACCATGCAACCATTCTTCTTGGATCTGAGCTACCAGATGTGTACTTTCTTACGATTATTTCAAATTCGGACTGCCCACCGGAGTGGTGAAAAATGTTTACTATATACAATCTTCGGAACTAATTAATAAAAATTAAAGCTGAATAATATTGTCAAAGTACAGAAAATTCATCTAAGGGAATTTTTATACACTGGACGTTATTGTACAATTCCTTACTCAACACGACCTTTAAATAGATGGACGTATGAAATTTACTTTTCAACAGATATAAACCATCTCTTCCACTTTAAGATACAATTCGACTTCTTTTATTAGATGAATTAAGACCAGAATAAAAAATTAAAAATATTTTTGTCCTGTTACCTGTTACAATGTGATAATGCCAACTGTTTTAAATTTAAGTCAATTTCAAGATGTGGTGACCATTCGATATGTTAGGATCCGAAATCATTACGGTTGTTCTTTTCTAGATTATGTTGGAAGCAGTCAGTACAAATTATAAAACAAATTAAAAATGTAATGGATAATATTAAAGTCCATTTCATTATGATTTTATTGAATACCGCACATCAACTCATGTCGAATAATCAAAATAACGAAAGAGTTAAAGTATAGCCAGGTAAATGACATTAAATTTACAGGCTATATTAGTCACAGCACAAGGATTATTCTAAACCATTTTTTACCATCTCCAACAATATCTGCAAACAGTGTATAAATTTGGTGAAAACTAATAAGACTGTTTAGCAATGATTGGAGATACTGCTCATTTTGTCGACAACTATCCAGTGCTGAAATCCAAATCTCTACGTTTAAATCAAAAGTCACTCAGCTAGAAAATAAATGAAATGCAGCGGAGCTGACCATGAAGGTTTCAGTCATCCAGATTTTAGACACATTAAATGATCAGAAACGTGACCAAATTTGTGGTGTCTGTATTAGTGTCTGCATATTTCTTTATCCGCGCCATTTTCACCATCTGCTTTTGTTTGGCATTTTACCCTAAAGATGTTATTCATTCTGAATATGCTAAGCAAAATAAAAATTCTAATTAGTTTATTTGCTTTCGACAAAGGAAATATTAAAACATAATTTGACATTTCTTACTGATTTACGATCTTGAATTGGTTTTATTAAGATGTTATTTACATGGTGAGAATATAAGTATAATGCGTATAACTTAAAAATCATAACAAATATCGCTAAAACACCTTATACTCGCATTCTTTAAGCTCTGAAAGGTCAACTATTGATATATGGATATATATCTGTAACTTAATCATGAAAGCAATGTTACAACCGAATAAGATTAGAGAAAAGTCATTATATTAATCTCTAAGCCTGCGGAATAAGGTTTTTTTATCACTAAGATGATAGTAAAATGTAGTTGATCATCCTGAACCCTCTCTGACGTTAATTCATTCTCTTTTTAACAAGTGTGACTGAATGATCTATCATTATCCGAGCTGATGGTTCTTGATTATGAAATTATTAGATTAAATAATGACCAACTTTACCACAAAATGTGCGGCGCACAACAACTCTCAGCGACTCCAAATATATTAATTTTTATGAGATTTGCAACTAACACGAAATGTAGTTTAAAATTTAACCTGGACGTTAACCTGGAACGATTTGATTTATTACATTAATCCATGAAATATTTTTTTAAAGATTTCCACAAAAAAATGTTTTCTAGCGTACGAAAAATATTAATTTTGAATATAATATGGTAAAATGATTTTATTCTTTTAATATATAAGTAATCCGCTAAAAAATGTACTTATAAATAAAAGTGCATTTTATAATAAATATGCGTATAAATGTTGACATATGACTTAAATAAGAAGGGCACATTAGTATTAAAGTATGCATACTTATTTTATTAAGAAATGAATAGTATAATTTTAGCAATGGTTTTGAAATAAATTTTCCGAGTATTCTTAAATATTTACAATTTTACTAGATTCTAATGCATAGTTTCATGCAAGAGTTATATCCTGGTTAGAATTGAAGTACGACCCAGGATATAACTTTCCACTTCAGAAATCGCGGCTAAAAGCGCAGTCCTGTGTTACAGTCCCGTAAGATCTCTCATACTAATCTGATCACAATGAGAGATGAAAAGCTTTATTTAGGTTCACCTTATCTTGATTCTCTTTTAAATACATTCTTTTACGATCTTCTATACCTGATCTTTTCAGATGCTCTGAGATAAGTTCTGCTTGGATATCCCCCTGCAATTACTTAACTGTTAAAAACGGACAAACGCACCACTCAAATGAAACTGGAGATAGTAATTAAGACTCGGAGTGTATTGTTGAACAGCTATAGGAATTTGAATGAGAGAATGGAGAACAGGTAGAGGTCATGAAAACTAGATGTTTGCACGGAGTGTACGAAAACCCGTAGGCAAATTGGGTGAGTCATCGAAGAGCAGATGCGGCTGGAAATCGATAGGCCGAGGATTAGCTTTGAGCATAGGGAGGTGAAATGCAGTAACTTGACGCGGTTTAAGAAAGCTCTGGAAAATAAACAATTTTATACAAAAAAAACTATTCACTTGAGTATTTTACTGAAAAATAATTCTAGAAAAATGCAAGAAGTACTCTTTCATATTATTTAGGTTTATGTAATTGTGTGCGATGGTTTAACGTTTTTTAATGCTTCTGAAATATGAGTTGAACTCTAGTGAGTTCTATTATGCTTGGTATACTCATCTCTACACTCCTGACTGGAACAAAGTAAAAGACAAAGTGACACGATAAATAATTTAATCAAATCAACAGACTAAAAAGCTCTTAACTCCACCAGAAATTCAAAGATCAATCAATGAAAAGTGAAGTTTGGGACATTTAGATATCACAAGACGAATTGTATTACTCAAAGAAGGTGACAGACACAATACTTTGGGAATTCAAGAGAATGAATTTCCTTACCTACTGGCTTTAATATATACCCTTATTCAATACTTCTCCTTTCTAAATCATACTGAACCATTTTGCTATTTCGGGTCTTTAGATCATATGTCAAGATCAAATCTAATAAAATATTTAGGCATTGACCTGTCAAATATTGCTTTTTGTATATTTGCATTTTTAATGTCTAGAACGCACAATTACTGAATGGTAGCTTAAATTAGACCTTCAAGAGAGACGAAAAAGTCTTACCAAATAATCATGATAAAAATAGTCATTGTACTGTCAGCCTATAATTAGTACTGCAAATTTGTGTTCAAAAATGAGATCCTAAATAAATCTGTTTTGCTTTTCAAAAGACAAAAATATGACACTCTATACACACTTTAAGTATGTGTCATCAGTACCAATGTTTTCAAAATCAGTTTTTAAATATAATGGACATTTAATGGATGACGATTATGTTACTTCAGCATGAACTATGCTGTTATGGTAGTAATTAAACCCAAAGTCGTTCTAAGTTTATGTGAAAAGTCTGGTATTTGAAAAGTGCTTGCGGTGCGCACATTTTCTTTGTCGCTCAACGTGCCTTATTTGTTTATTTTTAATTTAGTTTAAATTCAAAAAATGGAAATATAATTTGAATGGGTGTGCATGTGTTCGATTTCGGTTCAGCGCTTATCAAATAGTCTGAAAAGAAATTTATAGATAGATAAGCGGAGAAATCAACCATAAAGTTTTAATTTACAAATTTACTTAAGACAATTCAAACACTTTCTGCTAGTTAATGCTATCTTTTAAAAAGTAATTAAATATAAACAAACAAAGGTTTTCTACTAGAAAAGAAAATATATTTCACTGACTTATGCTCGTAATGTCTATCCACTCTTAAAATAACACTGTCTCACACAGGACAAAACAAGACAGAACCCCTGAGCGTATCTTATTTTGCCATCACTCAGTGGTGACGCCCAGTCCTAATTTTCATCCTCATTTTCCTTTTCTATCATTCATTTTCATCTTTTCAATATACATGTGTTATTATCTAACTCTCGGTTCTCTCATTTGGGAATGTCCATTGTATTCTGTTCGCCTCATTAGCTTTGTGATGGATTCGGTCGTACTCCTCAAATAGCTTTATTGACGTGCTACTATTCAAATAGAGACCGCTTAAAAATTCCGCCTAATTTTATTAAGTTAATATCAAACATTTAGGATATGTTTTACTTTAGGCCTCCAAATGTAATGCTTTTTTTCTTTCTTACTTGATTCTTGAAAACTGTAATAAGGTCTTTATAGCAAAAACATTATTAAAATAATTGACGGGCACGTTTAGGTAAATATCATGGTGGTTTTTTTAATAAAATTTACAAAACTTATTTTACAACAAATTTCAATTTAATATTACGTTATAATGTTGTATACTTTTAATCATTTGTGCCTAGTTAATCATAATTTAATTATTTATTTAAATAACACTGGTGATCAAATATTAATATAAATTTATCCATCGTATAATTTTTTTGTTTGAAAATATATAATAATATTTAACTTATTACAAATAGTTTTTAGCATCGATGAAAAATAAATTCAGCTAGATGAAAATTTTTTACCACAGGTGCCTCATAAACAAAGACACTTTGTCGGAAATCAAAGCATAGCTAATATTTTCAGATATATTTCCTCAGACGGGGTTTTATAAGTATTATACAACCAACTTTAAGAGATACAAGTAAGACCTTTGTTGAAATATTTAAATCTGGAAACAGATGAATCTTTGATGACTGATGAAAGCTGAAAGTGAAATGGAGGCATAGCAGTTGAGAAACTTTGATTTCAGGCGCTGAAGAAATAGTCGCAATGTGAAAGTCATTTTAGTTTAAATGTCTATTTCTAATTGAAATGACAGATGGACTTTCTTCAAATTGCCTTAATGACAAATTAACGAGACTTGGAAGCATTCTCCTTATCACAAATGTGCTATAATTAACCTACTAATCTTTCATTGTAAATGCTCAAAACTGGATTGAATCTGAACTATTAGAAGGTCAAAATGTCTTGACCAGTCATCCAGTTTATTCACTTAGTAAATGAACCCCAAAGATAGCAGATCTGAATTCAATTAGCTATAGAACACTTAAATTAGTACGTTTTGAACATGACAAAGTGAAAAATATCCAGTAAATACAAAGTGAAAAACCCCGTTCAAATGCAAGGGTTCCCAACATTTTTAAAACTTATTTCTCCTTTTTACAGGTTATCCTGTTAGAATGACTAAAAATTGCAATTTCGTTCTGCCTTGGGAAGTAATAATATCAAATTATTGTCAATATTATTACTACTATCAATAGTGTCGAATTAATTTTATTCGCATTTCTACCAACATTAAAGTACCAAAGTTCATTTTTTTGCCTTATAAATGCAAAATGAACACAAATATAAAAGGTTTTAAAAGTGAACTTTTAAATTTATAATATTTCAAAAGAAACTTTGTAAATATTAACAGCTAATAGAGCATCTATTTGTAAAATCATTTAAAAGTCAAAATTAGGGAAATTTTCAATTTTCAATACCTTTTTGAGAATGACCTCTATGCAGCCGTGATTATCAAATCAGAAATATGAGCGCTTCAAAGCATTTACTAATTTAATTCATTCATTAAGGTTTTATATTTATTGTTTGAACAGTTATTCAAAATATTATACGAGTCTATTCAAACAACAGTTGTAATATTCATTATTCAGTAGGTTTATAAATCGGCTGCAATTTTGCAACAATTTGCACTAATTGCATATCTCTTTTGTGATATTAGACACCTTAATTTAGTTTTATTGTAATCTGACCAAAATACTCAATAAAAATTTATTATGCTATATCAAGAGAGACTATTTCTTTGGGACCATTTACGAAGGACAGCAGGAACAATAAAGTTCACGCTATTTCAAATTCTCGAACTTTTGTAACACGAAATGGAAAGGAGGAATAGGTATTACTGAGTGTTAAATTGCAAAAAACAGAGGAAACTTAATAATATGTTTAATTTGCGTAGTTGCGGAAATCGAAGGATATTCATAATGGAGACAATAAATGAAAAATACTAAGGGCGACGAAATGAGAAGGAAAATGGAATTAAATTGAGAAGTAAATTTAAGAAGAGCATTAGGTCACTTCAAGACTTCCATTCATTACACCGTAAAATTTGAAAATTTTCGTCTCTCCTGAGGTATATTATTGTTATTAAGTTGTAATTATTGCATTTTCTGATCGGTATAATTAGCCATAACAAAATCCATTAGTTACTGAGTAGAGTGATTAAATTAAATTTATGTTATTTTGAACAATTATGCGCTTTTCTAATTGCATTGTCAATAAATTGAGAATATCAAAATATATAGATTATCATCAAAATAATCTGGTGCTTTTTATCTTGCGGATAAATTGGCTTCTATTGTTATTTGGAAAAGATCGTAGTTTATTTGAACGATAGGTGATTAGATGACTACTCAGTCATTAAACTCATGCTAAATCAGTCTGATGGATAAATCAACTAGCAAAATAACCTAAATTTAAAATTTTCTACTGAGTATTAAAACAATCGATTGTGGTTTACCTTTTCAACAACGGTCAGATGAGGAGATCGAAGCCCTTCGAGTTTGTTAAAGTTCTATATGAATCCATCTTATACTGCTGACTTTTCCCCTTTTTTATAATGTGCGTTTTTCTTCGGCGGCTGACAAAAGAAAGCTATTAATTATTAACTGGTAATCAGGATTTCACATAAAGAAAATAATTAATAAGAACAGTTTAAAAATATGAAGTTTTTAAAGTTTTTAATGATCTTAAAATAATATTACTTAAACATTGTTTACTTCAGCACTACCAAATTCTGTTTTAATATATTGGTCACCGAACCATGAATACAGTGGACATTAACTATTATTAAAGAATTTGCATATTTTGAACTGGTCTACAAAAATGCCAGTTTGAGTAAGTCATTGTTGCTAAAAAGTCAAATTCAGCTCGATTCATAACTTCTTGACTTTAAATTGAACTTCTAAGAGCAAAAAGCTCTCCAAGTATTTCAACTTAAAATGGACTACTAATAGTGGTCAAAAGTAATCTTAGCTTTGAGGTTTTAAAAGCTTTGCTTCCCTCTGCTGGATTCTACCTTTGATGAAAACTGTAAAGTTTTAACTTATTCAAATAAATATAATAAAATAACCACAATTATACTAACATTACTGAAAATGTTCAATATGCGTTAGTAACCGTGATAACTGAATAGGAATACACGCAGATAATCTTTAAATTTCATCGCGTATGAGATTTTGAAGCAATCGGTTCATATTCCCTTATACATCCTTTGTAACTCATCTCTGATATTATGCCGTCTATCCTATTACCGTAATACTTTCCTTAGGTATTTTAAATAAAAATAAACTTGTTTTTAAATATATTATAAAAAAGGTTAATGACAGAAAATCGATATATTTTTAACATTAGGACAGAATTAGTGAAAATTCGAGCTTCTATATCTAATCGTGTATGAGCAATTCTGCTTTCATAATAAAAAAAATCAAAGAGAAACTATCGTTTGAGCTTTCTTTTGATCCTGGAGTACTGTATTTTTAGTATATCTTAGAGGGTAGTCCAGATTATGAAAATCAGGTACACAGCTAGATTTAATATGAAAACATGAAATAAGTGCTCAGACAACTCCTCACTTACCGACTAAAATTAAATTATTTTGATTGTTAAATTTTCATTAAATATAAACAAACAGAAAAGATTATACATTTTAAAGATTGTTCAAGTTTGTTCCCTATTTTGATTATTCTAAAGCAGGATTTATTTAATTTGAAAAATCGTTTAAAAATAATTTTTCTTTTAACTCATGAATCGAAAATAATAATCTGTGATTGAGAGTTTTGTCAAATCTTTCTTTAAAAATTAGGAAAAAATCTTCTTCTCCTACTTACATTTTATAATTTAATTACATTTTAGAAGAGATTCCTGCATTGTTCACTGCTTATGCGAAACAAACAGATAACTTTGAATGCCTCTTTGCCTGTTTTTATTACGCTCTTAGTTGTTCAAAATGGGAATTTTATTCTAAAAGCTTGGCAGAAAAAAGCAGATCCGATCCAGCTTCCCATTAGTATCCCTCCCAATAGATAGCCAAAACATAATGCGTTAATTCAAGAAACACTGGCAAAATATGTAATGAAGAATTATAAGAAGTTTGCAGTATCAAATTCCGCTATTCCAAATTCGAAACCAAATTCCTTATATTCTGATTTTTGAATGAGTTTAAATACACCGTTTCTAAGACTTATTAACCAATTGGGGGGAGGGGGAAGGGAGGGAGGAGGGAATAAAGCTGTCGATCATAACATGATCTGCCAAAAATAATTCTTTGGCCAAAGCTAAGAAGAGTTAATATGCAACAGAGAAATACATTTAGTTTATAATCTATTAGACATAACGATAGAAACAGAAAAAGATTAATGACTCCTGTCACCCTATTTTCTTTTACGTGTATTTATTAGACGCATAAGTAATATTCGGAAATTTAATTATTATTTTTATAACTTTGGGCACAGTAAGGCAAAAATTGTAGAATTTTCAATATAGAAAACCGTATGAACGTTTGAAAATCTAACACAAACCTATTTTGCATAAGTTATGAAGGCATGGTTGGGACATCAAAGGACCTTACAAAATGTAATCTTTGGATTCATATTGTTAGCTTTGTGCTACTGTTTCCTATATACTTTCTCATGTTCAATTATTCAGTTTCAGAGGACAGATGTTTTTTTTCTACTAACTGTCGAGATAGGCCCCATCGCGTTTTTAGCATAGTAGGCCTCAGAGGATTCGGAATTAACTGATAAAATTTTTACAGCGAATGATAGATAGTAATTACATGAATGTAAAAATGGCAATATACAAAATTAGTAATATTAAAAAGCGTATTTTTTCTCTAAGTTGTTCTCAGAGAACAACTAAACTGGACTTTTCGATTCATCTGATCAAAGTTTACTCAATAACAAATATTTGTTTCCAACAATTACAATATATATCATAAATCCCACATATTTTTGTTTAGTCATCCCAAGTCACTCAGATATTGCCACTTGCTTGTCATCCTCGTCAAATGCCGGCAGCTAATTACTTTTGACATCAACTTTAGTAGTTATTGCTCCAAAAATACTAATCGGTTTTAATAACTCGGCGACCTTTACGCCTGACATTTCAAGAAGTAGCAGCTAATTTCATGTTTATGATGAGATTTAACTGGAGAACATTTATTAAGTGCATATTGAGATCAATGTGGTGATAACTATTCCAAATAGGTGCTCCGAAAATAGTTTGGACCTGACTCAAATTTATAATAATAAAACTGAATTGATAAGTTATTTTAGAAATTCATTTTTCATGAAAATGTGTAAGTAGCCAAACAACAGTTGTTAAGAGCTCGTATATATTGAGAAATTTTAAACCGTATTTGTTGTTATTTACCACACTGAAGCACAATAATTCAAAACTATTAGCCTTACGTATCGAAGCATAATTTTTTAGTCGACCGATAAGCATCTGTAATTCGACCGGTGGATGAGTAGTAACATCTTCATTTCCCAAGGTAATTATCATTGTAATTTTATTGCTGAAATAATCACTCGTAGGATATCTCCTTGTGATCAGTCGAACAACAGGAACGTCAAGTCAGACTTTCACAACGATAATGAAAATTATAATAAAGCTAAAATTGGGGAATTTTCGCACACTTTTATTTATATATCGGTTATTATGTTTCTTACATCATTTCTATTTAAGGAACAGCATATTCCTTGGAAAGGCGATTACATTGCTGATAAATGTGCAACTACTCAGATCTCAGTAAGAAGGAGGGAGAATGCTTGTACTTCAAAGGAGAGTTTTTTATTAGGAAAATAACTTAGCGAGTATTTGGCTAAATAAAGAATCAGGAACTAGTTTCATTGATGTCTCACTATTCCGGGTGTTAGCGTGAGAATGCAGCTATCGTAATTTTGTGAAGGAGAGATGAAGCCTGGGAATTTCTTACAAGTGCATGAAAAATACTCGATTATGCTCCCTAGCAGTATCCATTGGCATTTAGATGTTACGTTGATTAATAGCTAACTGTGGCAGATAATTACTGACCAATATCAAAATGTGTGAATCATCTAAGATAAATGCATGTAAAAGAGCTTATTTTAGGCTTTTACTTCATTTAGCATTTATGATCACAAATAATAGTTGATAATCGTTAATAATAATTTCTCCGTCAGAATTGAGTCTTTTAAATAAAACCCATAAATTTATATGAAATTCGCAAAAATAATAAAAATAACAAAAGTCCCTTGATTCTCACCATTGCTGATTATGCCAGAAGAAAATAGTGCAAGAGCAAAAACAGAATGATAAATTAAATAAAAGAGTGAAAGATATAAAACTGGCAAATTAATTCTGCAAATACAATTTATATTCCATCTTGTACATTAATGCGTTTACATATAATTGTGACTCTTTATGCTCGACTTCCCTCTAGCCTCTTTAAACAACTAAATTAAGGTGTTGTTTAAGGTGACTTAGACAATCTTAGCCATCTCAAGTCGGTAAGAAGTCGAGGTAAGTTTGCGAAGTGGCGTTCATTAAAATATTGCCTGCTCTGACGAACTGACTGTCATTGACTGTGAGGCCACTGTTGTATTCGTAGTTTTCACCATCTAGTATGGCATACAACAAAGAAAGCTTTGACAGGGTTAAATCGCTGATATTAGGCGGAGTAGTATAGTTGAAGAATTGTGGCGAGATTAGAGAAAGTATTAGGGGCTCTTTGGGCAATTCGATCATTTGAAGTGAGCTCCTATAATGGGATTACCAATTTACTGTCATAATATAAATCGGAAATCTCATGTCTTACATATCGTGAATGAGGCGTTTTTCTTGGGACTGTTGAACACTGATAGTACGTCCATAAATAAAGCTCAACACTGCAGAGTTGGCTTTTCCTCTCGGGATAATCAATTCCCACTGGTTGCCTCAACTCACCCACCGTTTTATCAATACACGGGCGCGCGCCACTCGTAGTATCACGAACCACTGTCAGTTCGGGTAACATGCCAATAACATGCAGACGACTTCTATTCACTTACACAGTCTTTGCTTAAAGTGCCTTGGAGGTGAATGCACCTGTCTAATCACTCTCCCATGGTCCGAATTAACTTTAGCTTAACTATATCTCAGGGCGGATAGATCACAGCGGCAAAACTTAGACTCCCTTCACCACAACAGGGTAGAAGAGACTCACTTCACAAACAGCATAAACTCTCTTTTAATTCTACATTCTTCAGAACTTGGGTTACTTTGAATTAATTAAAGCCAACTGAGAATTGTTCTTCTGTAGGCTATCCTTGGATAGATGGCAGTAATAAGTAGTCCAGATCCTGGTTAATGTCATAAATTACAAGTTGTGTCAAAACAATTGCAGACTAATTTTAATCGAATACTACTACTGTTGTACTGTTGCTTTTCCATATTCCAATCCGTGTATGGTTTGTGGTACATATTTCACATTTGTAAGTTTTTGTTGGATTGCAGCAGATTCCAGTTGAGAACTCAAAACCGCGGATATAAAAAGAACTAATGAGAGCTCTTGTAAAGTAATCTAAGAGAAAAATTGAGGTGAAATACGTTTATTCTATAAGATGACTAGGGTCATTGATAATTTTAATTGATGCTTGTACAGTCATTAGAAAAAGTTTGACTGCGACCTAACTGAAGCCATTTCAACTTTTCAAATTCTACTACGAATGCAGAAATCATAACAGTGCCTATCTAATTCATTCAGCAAATAAACTTACCACATAGGGAATAATTCGGTCAATGGAATGGGCTTGCACATTTGCTTTTAGTTTCTAATTTAATGCTCAGCGAACCAGGGGCCGGTTTTAAATAATTGAAGTTTTTAATGAGCAGCTTCCCCTGCAGAATAGCTGATATAATTGTGAACTCCCATAAAAGTTAATATGTAATGTTAAAAAACTTCAGTCCTGAAGTGATAAACACGATGTCAAATAAGATGTGACAATCTATTATCCCAGTTAGCATTTTATGCGCTAATTGACGATGATTGAGTTTCATGTTATTTTAAGCCACAAAGCACATTGAAAGTTGGCCCTAACCAGCCAGATGGAAGCACACTTCCGCACGCAGAATGGACCAAAGGGAAAACGGAACTAGGAGCCAAGTGTTCATACATGCATTCATACATCTTATAGGTTGTATGTCTTTCATATTTACCTGTCTCATCTATATGATATGCCTTAACAAAGACCTACCTGCAGTATGCACCTCCTAAATAAAATGCAAAATCTCTACGGAAAATGCAACTATGAATCAGCCCTTAGGAATATGACTGGCATCACGATGAGTTCAATAAGTTGTATTTAAAGAGACAAACATTGTCGTTACGTAAAAGTTATAAACCAATTACACTATGAATGTTACCAGTGTTTTGAATATTTGATGATAATATTCCGATGCAATTTTACTGGCAACTGGGTATTGTGAGTGCACTTTCATCTAGTCAAATATAACTGTTAAAGTGCTATATTAAGTAAGTCTGAACAATAAATACAATTTAAATGAAAGCACTATTGTCAAAGTCGGGTCTTTATGTTTTGCTTCCTGAGTTGTTAATCCAGATAGATGCTGGTGCCATGTTCATAATTTCAACTGGTGTTCCGAAATGTATCGTACAGTGTTGAGCTTTATTTATGGACGAACTATCAGTGTTCAACAGTCCCAAGAAAAACGCCTCATTCACGATATGTAAGACATGAGATTTCCGATTTATATTATGACAGTAAATTGGTAATCCCATTATAGGAGCTCACTTCAAATGATCGAATTGCCCAAAGAGCCCCTAATACTTTCTCTAATCTCGCCACAATTCTTCAACTATACTACTCCGCCTAATATCAGCGATTTAACCCTGTCAAAGCTTTCTTTGTTGTATGCCATACTAGATGGTGAAAACTACGAATACAACAGTGGCCTCACAGTCAATGACAGTCAGTTCGTCAGAGCAGGCAATATTTTAATGAACGCCACTTCGCAAACTTACCTCGACTTCTTACCGACTTGAGATGGCTAAGATTGTCTAAGTCACCTTAAACAACACCTTAATTTAGTTGTTTAAAGAGGCTAGAGGGAAGTCGAGCATAAAGAGTCACAATTGGTCATGGTGTTGAAAACGTTTGCAGATGTATGAGTGTTTGTAGGAAAGAAACGTATTCCGGAAAATGAAATTGCAGAGGGTGTATTTTTCAGAACCGCTCTTGTAAATCGATTTATACGTATAGCCTTAGCATACTATATACATTTATATATATTTTTTCTATACAATCATAATCGCCACCCACTCTTAATACTAATTCCGGGGTTATTCAACAATTTTATAATCCGAAATTCTGTATGCAGTTTACTCGAAATCTACGTATGCTACTCTTTGATTAGAAAGATATCATTTTAAAAAATGAATAAGATTTCAACTAGTCAGGATAAGATCCAAGTTAAATAAATAATTTTCACATATGCAATGACAATGTTTTCTCTTCAACGCCTATTCCATTCCCATAGGCCTTCTGTTTATTTCAGATAAATCTCATGCAACTACCCGCTAAGTTTTTAATTACCGGATTATTAAATGGAAGATCAATGATGAATTTACCAATTCCATAGCGATATATATATCTCAGCTACTAGATTCTAACGGAATGGTTAAACCGAGGAAAATATCTTTTGATATTCAGCAAATTTCAGATTTTATTAGCAAAACTATTGTTGTTTTACAAATGTCGTAGCAATTTTGCCTAAATAAAATCATAATATACGCTAAGGGCGAGTTTTTACTTCAAAACGTACAATGGATTTTCTATAATTGGACAAAGAATACATTAAATAAGTAATTATATTCTGCAGAAGTTGGACCTTATTAGCGGAATATAAATGTCCACTCCTTTATGTTAGAAGTAGATGTAAATTTTGTCAAATGTATAAGGAAAATTAACTAGTTTTGATGATAAATTATAATAATGACCTAAAGGGTAAAAAAGAGAAAGATAATAGCGAATATAATTATCAGATTAATCGCCTTGAGCGAAATTTGTATTTCGATTATAAGAGTCGAATAATTTTCATTATCAGATTACGTTGAAGTAAGAAATCTTGAATAGTTTTATTTAAGCGCGCTAATTGTACTCATAATTAATGAGATACCAAATATTTGGTTCCTTCTACTCAGTTTTGAATAAGAGAGATAACTTAGCCAAATGTGCTAACCAGCGTATAAAAAATCCTAAACGAAAAAAAATTTTTCACAATAATATTTAAATTTTATTCAGCTAAAATTATGCAAATATCAGTTTTAATCAATTTGAATTGTTTTGTTTAAATATATCACATTAATTGGTATATAAAAGCGTTCTCATTCCGATACGAAGGTCAGGAAGTCGTAATCCCGTTGCTTGGTTGGCGTTCTGCTACTCCTATCATTCAATTAATATTTTTAGTCAATTTCATTTTTAATATTTAGCTACCTTTTTACATTTTATTTTGGGTTTAGTTATATTATCTTATAAATTGTTTCGTTTGCTATTGTTTTGGACGTCTTTTCTCTCTATATTCAGTAATGTCTCGACCAACAAACGTCTGTAACCCCAACGTTGATGCAATGCCGGTAGATGTACTCTACCATTTGGGTCTTTCTACCGAGAGTATGGATGTCAAGAAGGCTTTTGGTGATGTTAAAGTAAGGCTATATACCCGATATCTTTGTAATTTTTGTTTTAGTTTGTTATCATGGGTGGAAGTCATAAACGAATGCAAAAAATCGCCGAAATTATTTTGAAAGAATTCAAGGTTGTGCTTCCTGTTGGTACTGGTCTTTCCAACATTTCTTGGACTACTGATCGTTATGTCATGTACAAAGTCGGTCCCATTATTTCCGTTTCAGTAAATTGTCTACTTTTCATTATTGACCAAATTTATCTAGCATGGTATGGGTGTTCCTTCCATCTCTATCTGTCTTCATGAGATGGCAAAGCTGCTCCATCATGCTGGGGCTACTGATGTTCATTTCGTTCGTGTTGGAACTTGTGGTGGTATTGGTTTGAAACCCGGATCTGTTGTCATCACCACTAGCTGCATGGACTGTGCTTTCAACGATTTCTTCCAGCTGGTACGTTTATCTTCGTCTTTAGGGGAATTTCTCCCTGGAATTTTGCCCTATCTGACGATATTTGTATGTTTTTAGAAAGTGATGGGCAAGGTTGTAAAACGTCCAGCCGAACTGGATGAAGATTTTGTACACGGTCTCGTCGAAACTGCCAAGGAAATGAAACTCGATTTTGATGTCGTTGTTGGCAAGACCATGTGCGCTGATGACTTTTATGAAGGCGAGTCTTTTAAATTTCCTTTATCCTCTGGCTTAATGAGGACGTAGGCTAACTCGGTGTCTAACATCATGTGAATCGGAAAATTATTTATTTCAAAACCTTTGGTACCTTCAGAACAAGGCCGTTTGGATGGTGCTATTTGCGATTACACTGAAAAGGAGAAAATGGCTTTCCTTCAAAAAGCCTATGATCTCGGTGTCCGTAACTTAGAGATGGAATCTCTCGGTTTCGCCGCTTTCTGTCAACGCTTGCAAATCAAGGGTTGGTTGAACTTAACAACTTTGAAATCCATAGTATATTCTGGACACTTGATTAATGAATTATTTTCTTCCGTTTTTAAGCTGCTGTGATCTGTGCGACTATGGTGAATCGTCTCGAATCGGATCAAATCTCCACTCCCGTTGAAACGATGCACGCTTGGCAAGAAAGACCTCTCGCAATCCTCATGGCCTACATGAAGAAGGTACTCAACATCTCCGAATCTCCCCTTAGCTGCTAGTTTAATCCTGCGATTTGTTTAGTTTAAACATTTTCTCTTTTCCGCTCTCTTGATGTATCCGTCTGTCTGTGATTGTCTCGCATTTAGAAGTGAAGTGGAAATAAATGTTAGGAAGGTATTTAGTGCGCATATTTTGACCGAAATTGTAGCATTCTTTGGTGAGTGGTTTTGGTATAATTTCCAGTCTTGCTTGGGGTTATTTAGCGCCCCAATAATTAAAGGGTTTGTGAAATACGAAAATGGGTAAATATTAGATGAAATTTATGGCTGGTTAACAAATCTCAGTTTTCGTGGAGCGACTCGGATAACTAAGATTCGACTGGAGTAAAGTATCGTAACCTTATTCTGGTTGATAATTAGTCATATAATTTTTCTATTTATAGCTTTCGCATTAGACAGAAGTCAATTTTTGTCTATCCGTTTGTTTTTAATAAATATGATCGAAAGGTCATTAAAATAAGGAAATTATAGTTATGTTCCATAGAAGAAAAAATTAGAACATCTCGAAGTGAAAAAACATTAATAATGTTATCTCCTGGTTATTATATGGAAATTTTGTTGCTAGCGGCGCACCAGTTTGCTGTCTGGCCAGATATAACGATATCTATGTCCTTCGGTGCCCAATTCTTCGGAAGGAGTGGCCAATCACAATGCCAAATTCTGGCTAGCAAAAGAAGCAGTAGAATGCTAATTTCCCATCAGAGGGACTCCAGAATACTTTCCCTCTCCCAGATCAGGTATTTATTGGTTACGATATCGATGTCAATTGATGCCCGTAGAAATTATGAACCAATGTTTTTAACACATCCTAATAATAAGAGGCGGGGTGGATTTCAAGGTTCAAATTAATGATACTCTGATGAATTGGATCTGAAACGCTCAAATTTATTTATCTTGAATTGAAGTAAATGTATCGAAATTCTTTTGTTTGTTTTCTTAGTTAAAGTCAGTGTAACTAAAATTGCTCCAAAATATCCGCCTTGATAGGATTCCAGTCTTATCATTAGCCATGGCAAACAGGGAAGTCTGAATCATAGAACGCATTCAAATAGGTATAAATAGAAAATTAACTTCAAGTTTGAAAACGAAGTAATGGAGCATCGGCATCAAGGAATTAGGAAAACCTATTGCATCTAAGTTCTAGAATCATCATACTGTCTGATTCCACCACGTTTATCTCGTCTTATTGATATCTTCATTGTTAGAGAAATCAAAAAATGTTTTACGTCATTAAGCAACCTTCAATTTTCAACTAATTCTTACAGCATCCTCCTACCTGATGAAGGAGTTAGTCAACTGATGTCAACGAGTTTATGCCAAATTCTCATCTGAATTTCAGTTTGGAAGTTTCAATTACCCTAACGATCTGCATGGATTACTTCCCTTTTTATCATATCAGTTACAACCTAACGTTCAATAATATGGGAAATAGGCGTCTTTGTGGAAGTGAAAATCTAGACTCCACCCTCTTTCCACCAAACAGCTGTTTTGCATTAGTCATTATGAGGTGACAGATTTTAAGTTATTTTCTATTGTTACAAAGTCTGAAATAAAATTACCCTCCCCCTGTGTTCTAAAAATTAACTTAATCAACTTATAGCTTTGTCTATATAAAAAGCCCCATCTCTCACCAAAAAATTGCTAATCACATTTATCTTGACGTCTTTATCTTGGTCAGATTGGTAAAATAAGCACATTTACTAGACTCTATAAGAGAAAGGCTCAAGTGATCCTCCCCTTTGTCGTAGGTGGTTTTCAGCTGTTAATTAATTCAAATACTGGAAGAGGTTTTCTTTAATGAACACAGTAGAGCCACAGTAGAACCCTTATAATGCTGGGAATTTTAATTTTCTGCCGATATGATCTATTAGCTCATTAGTCATCCCTAGGCTTCAGTTGACGAAGAAAGAAGTATGACATAGAAATCCAGTCAGTACAAGATACTTTATTAATACAAATCGTTGAGTGAGTACTGCCTATTGGTCTTTGTTTATCATAAATTTTAACTACCTCAACTTTACTGCTGAATATTCTGTAAAATCATTTTTATCGTTTCAATCTTTGGAAGAAAAAATAAACTGATGTGTCGAGATCGACCATCCCAATTAGACAACCGATCAATGATTACTGGATATCGTAGACGGGAATTAATTCAGGATTCGTTCATTTTATACAATTAGACTTCAAAAATCAAATGAATTAAAACTCTCAAATACACTGACTATCCCTATCATCTTCTCCATCACCTCCATTTTACATTGTTGACCAATATCAGTTACTCTCCCGCACTGAAAATTGTGAAATTCTCTACCCTACTGTGGGTTATAATAATACGATAGAGGTCATTCATATAAGTGAAGTAATCTTCATGTTGTTCATACTTGAAGGACCGATGATGGTTTCTGTCCCGAATAACTGTCACACTGTCAGGTGGCGTGCGATCGCATATTGATAAGACAACTTGCAGACACCCGATGAAAATCGCTCATCCCAAGACAAACTTCGTGACCTTAAGCTTTATCTCTTGCCGTCCTATCACCATACAATTACACATATTGAGATTCCGGCCACTATTAGATGGTATTGTATTGTCTCTAATGCTTTTCTCCAAAACAAACTGAGCTCAAACAAAAATCTTATAATTTTACCTTTTTTTATTTCAAACATAGGTAAATGCTGCGAAAAATCTACCATCTAAAATCGGTCTAAAGTGCAATCTTGAACGCACTTTACTTCGTTCATTATACCGTTCAGTGTACCTTAATGTATTCAGTCATTTTATTTTTGTTGATTATAAAAACTATCTAATTAAGTGCAAGATAATCAAAAGAACCTTCGTCAGTATCAAGATCCGTTGAGAAATGAATCTCACTCCCTTTTAAAGGCGTGGTGTTTTGACATTACTTCCTCTCCACATTCTCTCTCTCTCTCTCTAATTGGGCCACTGTTTATGTCGCCACGAGTATGTTCATAGCAAAAAAATGTGTTTACTCGACTAATATGCATTTCATGCGCTAAGATATTCCGTCTAATAATCAAACGTCTCTTTGCTGATATCAGTTGAATCGACTAGGTAGTAAACTTCAGTTTTACTTGGATCATTTGAAATTCAAAATCCAGAATTTGCACATCTAGCGAGTTTGCTTTCTAGTGTTAAAACCATTGCAAATCTCAAATTTCAAAATTTGCTATGTGATTACCAATATATTTTATTAAAGGCAAAATAGTTCAACTCATACTGCCGCTCTGATTAACCTTTAATTCAGATTGTACGCGTTAGAGTTCACCGAGATTTTACGTCGGGAACAAGTACTAAGAGCGATTTTACGGTCTGCGTAAGTACAGCGACAAGAATAAGACAAATATCTGTTTAAGAGAAAGGATCCAGTAGTAATCGGAAATAAATCATCGATTATCAGAATTTCGGTAAGGTTAATGATTCTATCAAAGCATATTGGAGAAACATGACTATAATTCCTTATCAAATGTAAATCAGATTATAGCAATCGTGCCTACTAAGAGTAGACATTAGACTCTCGAAAGAGATGTTACATATTAGAGAGAAGGATTCTAGTTATTTCACAGCATGGCAATTAACAAAATTATCCAAAATAGCACAACAAGGCTATGAACGTCACCTGCCATCCATTTAACCGAACTCTATTAGAAAACTTGGCGACATAGTAAATTTGAAGAATGGCTATACATTTACAAAAATTACTCTTTAGTCATATTCTTTATGAAAGTACTTTGACTTTTTGCCCTTATGGCCCTATGACTCAAATCCCCAAAGGTCATGTCCAGACGACTTTATTGATTCTCCTTTTTTTGTAACAGTGCAGTACCATTTAAAAGCACACCTGCACTCATATCTTCACGCGCATCCTTGCTCGAGTGACTCATATAAATTGCCTTTGTATTTCCATTCGCATTCACACGCAGACGATCTTCTACCATCTGCCGCTACACCTCCCTCTCCTCCTCTCTCCCAAATCTCTCTCCTACTCTCTCGAATTCGCATCGGGATTTATTGCCTACACAACTTTTTGCATTCGACTTTTTGGAATTGTTGTTTGCTGTTGTCATCTGCCAGTCTTTGCATACTCGAATCTGTTTTGATTCTTTGGTTCCTACAAATTCCTTTAGACTGAGGGAGCAAAAGTTTTAAATGAGATGATATTCACAGTTATAAAAATCCACATAACTTATTTAGACCCATCTCCAATTTAAAACTTTAGGGCAACATATTACGCTCCTGATCTCAGATATTTTTTAGTGAATCAATTATCAGTAGTTATTGCCGAAGTATTATCGTTGACCACTTAAAACAGTCATTAGACTTGAAATATTAGCACTCCCTTTCTCTGATTTCTTTTAAACATTGAAGAATGTATTCCACTCACCGATGGAAGATATGAAACAAATAAGTTAATCTGAATGATGCGCTCCAGTTAACTAAATTTATCATGGTACATAGTCACCATGCTCAAGCAGACATTTTTGATTCATATTTAACTTGGGTTAATTTTTAAAACTACTTGAAGGATAACCGTGTGGTAAGCAATAGTAGGAGTTTATCAACAAGTCGGTCATTACTTTACCTTTAGTTGCCGTAGTATAAGAGATATGAGGCACTTTCTTGACAATCTTAGGTGAGGAAGTGTGTGTGTGACATAACGGTACGTAGTCACTGATATAATCGAGATTACCTAGCAGAGGTCATACTATGGCTACTACTGCTCAGACTTAGAAAGATGAAAGGAGAAGACCTGTCACTCAAAATGAATGTTTCGTAGATATTTAGAAAATCGATTCTATTGTGGGAATAAGCTACCTGGACAGGCACTGAAGAAGCGGTGGGGTTTTATTCCCAAACAGAACACGGAAAATCAATGGTCTATTATTCAGTGCTCGAGGGATAAAGTCAGTAAACCTCGCTCAGACGATTTAGAATATTCTATTTGGACTGCTAACAGTTTAGCATTTTGAATTTTTAAAATCATATTTAACAAATGTGGTGAATTGGTTTCAACTGGAAGTTTATCGGAACCTAAAATTCTAGTTAGCAATTTAAATTATATCAAAATTTTAGATAACAAAAATATGGTACCATGATAAAGCACAAGATCTGCACTTTTGGACTTGGAGTCAATAATTGGATGGGTTGAGTTATTGAAAGTGCACAGTAATTTGCTTCAAAATTATATATATTTGAACTCGCTTTACTCATTGGTAGTAAGTTCTGTTCAAGTCAATTTTAGACAAATTTGCCAAATTTCGCAAATTATTTGTCCATTTTAACTTCTAATATCTCTACATTCAAAATTCATTTCAAATTAACAAAATAGTCAAAGGTCTTCTTCATCGAGCCATCAATCAATACGTTTAATCATTTCAAGAAGTGTATATGAATTGCCGGATCTCTAATTCGTCTTAAACAATCATTATACTGAATTAACTACCAATCCTAGTTAGGAAAGCGTCATGGAGCCTCACTGGAAAAACTCGAATTCTGTCATCCTCTTCTTAGCCAGATTTAACCATGGGCCATTCTTCTTACTGCAAAGAGGAGTATCAAACTCATAACCTTTGATTTCGACAACGAACACGTTAAACGCTGCACCACCAATGTACTATTATCATCATTATCATGCATTATTCAAAGAAATAGGTTTCCAGTATATGGATCAGCTTCATATGAGACAAATCTCGATTAATTGTTTTGAAATGATACGGATCTAATATACGTTATATGTAGTAATATGAGATGTATAACCGGATCCTGAGTCTAAGAAGGCATAAAAATCATAAGAAGGGACACAACAAAATATCATTTAAAAATAACGACTGTCTCAAACAAAAATAACATTAAGCCCGTTTATTCAAGTAGCTGATCGTTAAACTCACGCGAAACTCAAAGGCAATCCTATCTGCCTTTTGAACCGATCTCTCCGCTTATTGTGGATAGTGATTTCTGCTTAACTCATGATGGCCAAATGCTTTAAACTCAAGTGATTGGCCGGCTAGCTAGATTTAATTACTCTAAACCTGATTGCAATGAACACTAAGAAACTCTGTTGGCTATAATTTTATCCCAAATTTGGCTTTAAAAGAAATTGCTAGATAATAAAATGAAAAGCAAGATTCATGCTCATCCGTGATGGACTTAGAGCAGCAGTAAATTCGGTGAGGCTGTTTTAAAAGTCTGACCAAACTAAGTTAGATGTTTCCCCATAGAACCAAACGCCAACAGGAAATATCCACATTCTAAATAGGAGGATCAGTAGTTTATTTGAAAAATCATCATATTGGATAAGAGGAAGAAAAGAGAAAAAATGGCGATTGTAGGAGGATTTGGAACTTGGCAGAGAGGGGAACAAGCATCAGTGTCGAGTGTGTGGACACTGGGCTGTGATAAAAAGTCTAAATTAAGATACACTAAGAGCAGTAGACTGCTTTGCATGTTTTTTGTTCTTTAGATGAGCAACCAATAAAATAGTTGCCATCTGACAATTAAAACGCAAAGTTATGACTCAATATGCGCATTTGATAGAATGCTAGAGATTTGCTTCCCCTCTCTGGCATTTGTATTCATGAATAGGAACATTTTATAAGCGATATTATCTCCTAGAGTCCGGTAAAGGTAAAAATTTTCATGCCAAGAGAAAAATAAAGACATTGTCTTGTCTTTCAATGCGTATTTTCTAGTTACAACGCTGAACTTTGATCAGAGTATCTGAAAATGTGCATTGTGACCTACTTTCCTAAGTCTGCTGTTAGATTTCAAGCTATTGACATTCTCCGATGCAGTAATAAATAGGCTGATAAATTGCCTTAAGCACCCTAAAAATTATAAAAAGAGCCTCCAAAAACATAATTCATTATAATTTAGCGACACATTTCTGCATTGGTTACTGGTTTATCATACCTTAGCCGATTAAATCTAGGTATTTGGCTTAAAGGTAAGATATTTCACTACGTATTGTACCCTATTTAAAAGAAAACAAACAATTTAACGATGGGAAATTGGGAATAATAACTGCATTAGCGAAAAAATGCTTATTTAAACAAATGAATAACCAATAAAATCTCAACTTAAGTAAAACGAAATTAAATAATTTCCAACAATTTAATCTCATATTTAAGTTGACTATTTCATCTTAAGTGTTGGTCAGAAGATTTAAGGTGATCCTCTTTCTGATAAGTCTTCTCATCTTTTGGCTTTTGTGCTATAACTTAAAAGTAGAACTCAAAGAATGTTCTAGATATCCTTCTACGTTTATAAGCTGCGGTAGAAATATATATAATTATAGACCTTCTTAGATAGTCTCTCACTGAGAAGAGAAATTAAGAGATTTTCCTCTTGAAATCTAGATTTTATTATGTTCCCAGTTGCAAGCGTTGCTTTTTTGCCATCCATTTAATAGACGTACTTAGTTACTCTTCAGAATTTTGAATTTGGATACACTGAATCTGGTAGTTGAGCAATTCTAGAATGGGCTTCAGCTTAATCCTTGAGTTATCCCAATCAGGCCTAGGAGGCGCTAACTTTTGGCTGAGTCATACCCATTTTTGTCAGTCATTCTCCCATCTTAACGACTATATGCTTGTAATCCTCGTACCACGAATGAATGAAATATAATAAAAATAAAGAATATCCGCTAGAAGAAAATGTCTGCAATTAACACGTAGAATTACAGGCATATAATTATTATGTACTATGCTAAATCTCTAACCTGTACAATGTCAGATAAGATCATTTGCCTTTTTGACCGTTGGAAGACTGACCTTTCTCATTTAAAAAATACCGGTAGTTAAGCACCAAACAGGGTGGACAAACATTTGCCGCAATTCAGGTAACGAGTCGTGGAACTTGAATTTTGGAAGGCGAACTACCTATTAAGGAAATACTTTACAATTCGAGTCTAAAAATCAAATGAAGTAAGACTCTTTTGTATCTTGACGTTGCTCTCAGAATCATTTTTAACTCTATAACTTTATCACTTGTCGGACTTAGCGTTATTCGATGACAGTTGGTTCCAATAATTAAATTTATAGTAATAATAATATGTAATATGACTGCGGTGCATAATATTGGGGAAATAGTATAAATAAAGCCCAAAGGAAGAACAAAGACCACGCCACAGCAAAAATTCACACGAGGCTATTTGGAAATTCTAAATGTGGTCGTATACGTACTGATAGCTAACCCCGCCCACTGCATCTACGTCATTGTGGATTTGTTCACATGCTTTCCCGCTTAAGTAAATAATTGTCTCTACTTCCTATAACCTAAAGATAACTTGGTTTTTCATCACTAACTTTTCCCACTCCCATAGATCTGATCAACACCCTTTGCATGATTATTTTTAAATAATATGTTTTAATAAAGACAGGCCTGTTCTTCATTAGTCACAATTATAAAGGAGTAAAGTACTCTTAAATATTACTCATTTATCTAACTTCACAAAAGACATATATCCCCCAATTATGGATCGCTGTAAAAAAATGGAACGGCCTCTGCACGCACGTCCGTGCTCGCTTGCTATGTCATCAGTAACACACAGCACTTTCCAGAATGTTCTAGCGTACATGAGGTTCCCTTCATCAGTCTTGGTAGCGTTGTGTACTCCACAAATCCGACTCAATTTTCTAATCCATCTCAAATTTCATTTCACATCAAGCGTCAGCCTAATTTTCACCGAAAATGAACAAAAGTATAACCATTTTCTAATTAATATCCACTGCTTTAAATTAGGTGCAGTAAATTAATTTTAGGCAGTCAAAATAAGGTTTCCGTTTCGTACTTATCTCAAGCAACTTGGGAGAAAAACTGATTATGACATTTTCTACTAATGTCAAGCTTGAAAGTGTAAGACAGAGATTTACAGAATTGTTTATTGTTTACTAGCACAACGTAGTAATATGTGTTAACTTTATAATGAAGGATGACTCTCTACGCATTTCCAGAATTACTTTTTATTCACATTCGCTATGACAATACATCGATTTTTCGTCCACGCAGCCACAATGACGTCTTTTATGTCCCTACGACGAATAACCCCTACCTGTCATGTCTAAACACACCCACCGATTTCCTTCTTTCTATAACAGCCTCATTTCACCTAAGAAGTACATCTATGCACTTCTCGCATGTCCTTACCCAAATGATTCACATAAAGCTGTCTTTGTTTTCCATTCAAAGATGACGCACACGTGTCAGCTACCGGCTCCCACGCTTCCAGTCATCTCCTCTCTTCCTCAGCACTCTCCCCTCTCTATCTATCTATCTCTCTCTCTCTCTCTCTCTCTCCTTATCTTTCTATCACTCGTTCCAATCCTCGTTGTGGCTTTCTTGAATACGTTTCTGGTCCAATCAGTTCATGGTGTTCTGCTTCACAATTGTTGTTGGCTCTTACTCAAACAACTACGAGTTGAGGACTGTTATTGGTGGTGTTTTTTGTTAGCTGCAAACCGTTATTTGTTATCCTAACTCAAAGCACGCCTCTTTGAATGTTCCCTTAATCATTTCGCCTAATAGGTTGATTTTCTCAGGGCAATATTGTTGCCCACCCTCTATATACTACCATGTCATCCAATTGGCTCACATATGACGTCAGTGCTTATACTTCTGTATTTAAATTTTAACTGTTAATATGAAAAGGATATATCACTTTCCTACTTTCCCTTCCCTCAACTTCCAATTTGGGCTGGCAGTTCCCGCTCTCCCTTAACTCTTGTAATTTTGCTGCTTTGTAAATATGTTCTTGATTCTCAACTCATTTTCACTACTGACTATTGAGTATACCTCCTTATAGCATTCTTTCGGGCCCAAAAATTTACTCATGCCCACACTGTCTTAATTTTCGGACAATGAATTTGTATTGATTATTCATTCTTCATTTCCACTCAGCTTACCTCAATTTTGTATGTTCTTGAATATTTGATCATCTAAATACTTCTAGATAGAGCACATATATTCATACCATTATCGAGGAATATTCTAATTGTTAATGTTTTAACAAAAACAATTTAAGAATTGGGAAAAACGGCAAATCAAATTGAAAATATGGTCCCAAATAAAACAATAATATAGCTCTGGTATTATATGTTAATGTCAGTCATAAAAGTAATGGTGTCCTTTTTCAATGCATGTTTGCATTTCCACTCAAAAAATTACAACTAGAAATTATTTACAATTGTGCGTTTTATTGAAATAATGTTTTTAACTTTTCACTTGTATCGACAGCTATACTTCAAAAGGTGGGGTAGAATATTTTAATGCTCCACCCTATCAAGTGAACTAAATAAATCAGAAATCATGAATAACTTGCAAAAATGGTGCGTTTTAATTTGCGTAACTTAAGACTACATGAGTTTGAATTCTAACCCTTCTCATATTTTAAGTGAACTGATCAACTTACTTAATGGAAAGGGTTACTAGCTGTTCTCTATGACCCTCAGAGATACTATTATTATGATGAACTTAACTGTTCTATAGTCCTCCCACTTGAGTGAATCTTCGTGTATGTAGACTGGCATGTATGAAGACTGTTATGATCTCATCAGCCAATCAGAATGACTATATTATTTAACCATCCAATCATGTTCTACCCTCTTTATGCATACCTCTTCACTGCGTGGAATAATCGTCAACAAGATTCTGAGGATCTGTGGGTGCTATTGAGAAGCCCAAATGAGCAGTTAACGGCACGTGAGATACGCACGACTTCTGGTATACTCTGTCTTTCTTCTCTCTCCCGCTACTTGCGTACCAACACTCCTATTCCATTACGTAAGGTACATTTTATTCTAATAAACAGTTATTTCACTCATGTCACCTGGAATGACTCATTTTGAAAATCGAATTGACAATCGACTACTTGACAAAATACTCCTTCCGCCAATTGAACAAAGACCTATTATCTGCGTCGTATTTACTGGTTTTGTAGGAGGCGTGGTCTAAGTAACGATTTATTATGAAATACCTTGAAGACAAAGGAGAATAGAGTGAAAGAGCATAAAGGTTCATAAGAGGTGGTAAAATCCAAAATTTTTATTTAATTCTAATACAGTTGTGGACTAAACTCTTTGATAAATAAGCAAAAGATATTTGTTAAATAGATTTTGCCTTAAACGATTTTAATTTATGATATTTAAAATACCTAATCCCATCTACCTGCTCAAGGCTGTAAGAATTTGCAGTTGAATCGAAATGATATGATCAACCATTTTTTTAAATAAGCAGGTCGATAAGCTCTAAATGCCGCTAAAATAAACTCACCTAAAACATGAACGTCTGTCAGGGGTTGCGAGTTCGATATCAATGTGTGCACATCTGGTAATCAAAATTGCTTACTCATTGGCGAAATCTGGTTAATAAAGAGTAGGATCGGATTCGAGCTTCTCACCACGATGCTACTCCACAACCTAGGATGAGTGTTCTAAGTATCTTTCCCTTTGGGAGTAATAATAGCGTCTCTTTAGCTTACTATTTCCAATAATTCATACTAACATTTATTTGAAATCCAAGATTGAAATATTAATTAGCTTTTGTGAGATTTAATTTTCCATTTAAGTTTACTGATGCGATTGCTATGTCTGCTGAGTACTTTTTTATAAATAGGGGAGAATGAACACTAATTCGTCAATGAATGTGAATTTATTAAATTTTCTACTTTTGGAGCCATTTTGAAAATAGGGAAATACTAAGGAAGTGAACGGCTAATTAGCTAAACTCTATATGGCTTAACGGGGACAGGCGAGAGTAGCCTGGCAGAATGTGTGCCCAATAAATGAATGACGTGAGTGTATGACTCATTCCGACGTCTATTCCTTGTCTCTTCAACTCCTATAATGCACAACTATCTCGTCTTAGCATTGGGAATAGATTAGTTTTTTACTCTCCAGGAGTGTTATTTTGGGTTATGAATGAGTTGAAAGTGAATGCAATTTCAATTGATTATTGATATCAATTTTAATGGAATTCATATACAATTTGTTATTGCATTGTGAAGATAAACACTATTGCTACTAAAATAATTTAAGTAGACTTTCTAATAAATGCACAGCTCTGTAATCGGCATAGGTAGCATTTTTTTAAAGCATTGAGAATCCTGGATTGAATTTATAAATTACTCTGAATCATTCAGATTGAGACGAACAAGTATCAAACCACAAAAGTTTGGCTGATTCATACTTACTTTTAACTTCATGGATAATAAGCCGTAATGGGCTAAATTGAACACTAATAAAAGCAAATGCAGGCTTCGAGCATCAAATTCGTTTTGGCATAATGTTCCTGCCGGATATATTAACGGCCTTCATAAACAGTTCTGCAGTTGCAACAAATTTTTCTAGCTTTCAACACGTTATGGTTAAAACACATTTAGTGGGCAGACATTCTAGGCATTGCCGAGAATATGGGGCTGGTAGTCATAGAGATTCTGTCATGACCTCTTTTTATACTAAAGCGCGCTTTATATGTGTAGCTTTAAAAGTAGTTTGAATTAACGCTTTTCCTTTAAAAAATTGAAATGTCAAGTTTGTTATAAATTCTGATTCATCTTTCGAAATCCTTGCGGCTTGTTTAATAAACTTACAGGATCTGTCTAAAAGCATTATCGCCTCCATTGGCCATTTGAATACTCAACTTTCCATAACCCTTTTTTTCTCTACCGCCTTTGATACGAATGTGGAAATAAACTGTCATTGGTTACACCTAATAGGGCCTCTCGAACAGATTAGCTATTTGTTCTTGTGACATATTAATTTCTTTAAAGGAGGGCTTGTGTTTCCTATAGCCACCTACTGTTCATACAACCAAGAACTTCCCGTTGAACCTATGGTAAAAAGTTCTAAAACACAGTCTCGTACTTATATCTAAAAATTAAACGTATTCAATCCCTTATCGAAACTTTGGAAACTTTTGGAGTGGTTAACTGCTCAACATCCTCATCATTTCGGCTCTGATTTAAAATAAAGATTACCAAAATTTAACTGTATCACGTGATATTTTTTCGTTTTCTGTATTGATTTAAAGAAACAAATTGATCGTCGACCAAATGAATATCGTACTTTTAAATACTTATTTGCTCACCTTCTGTCGTCATTTATACACAACTGTCATTCGGTTGGTTCTTTTTCAATTATTCATCCCATTATTAAAAATTCCTGCCGCATACTTATTTTTTAATACTTCTATTGATTCTGTTAGTATATACCATTAAACTTTTACAAATTTCGAGTATTTAATTTATTTGGGTCAAAAGTGATTAGCCACAAAAGTAAATTTTAATAAACCCTAATGCATTTCCCATGTAAAAGCATTAAAAGGAGTAAAACATGAGAAAAAAGCTGCTTCTCAATTGTCATTTGCAAATAGTTTCGTTTTTTGTATGAGAGAATTATTTTTCGCTTTCAATTATATTTTTATTTGTTTCATTAATAATAATTTGTTAAAGAAACCCTGAAACAGTGGAGGGGATATACTATTTTGGCAAGGTTAGTCTAATGGCATTGTTTAATGTTTAAAAAGTAATGGTCAAAAGGAAAGTTTAATTATTGTTCATAGTGTGAATTTTCCGCTTAGAATATTATTCGTTTCGTCTTCAGACGGCTCAAAGTCTGGAACTATTGTCTTTGTCCAGTTTTTCATGTCCTCACATAAATCGTTGCATTTATTGTTTTGCGGCTTTTCTGAAAATAGAGGGAAACAAATAGATTTTAATAGCAACCACAGTCTGCTGCCAATTATTCCACTACTGCTATTAAAACAAATGGTCAATTTATCAAAAACACAACAATTCTTGTTGTTTTTAAGCACAAATAAATAGTCACTTTAGTGAAATAAAATACTATATCTAAGTGAAGTGAATTTCAAAAGAGCTTTTCTAATTTAAATACACATATCAACTTGTCTCAGAAACCAAACATGCGAGGTTTTCAAACTAAAATGCTGAATGAATCTAATATTACCAACTTGTTGAAACTTAGAAACGGACAGGAAATTTTACGGTTTGCAAAAGTTATCAATTTCTTCAATGTTAAAATATTGAAGTCAGTCAAATACGCGTTCCACCATTCACTTGTATACTTATTCCATAAATAAATGAAGGAAATATTAATAATAAAGCAATAGCGATCATGACTGAGCCAAAAATATCCCATTTCTTGCATTAAACTTACTTATATGATAAAACGTTTACTGCCTCCGTGGCTTTAACCATTCCAATTGATTGCAAAACACATTAATCCAAGTTTTAGTTAACTTTGCTTGTTTCATCCTCCTGTTCATAGATGTAAGAAGATGCAGATGAATTAAGTAAAGTGACATGATCGACCTTGAAAATAAACATGATACCCAGGGATCAAATTATGATATTTGAACTTGGAAGCATTCGTCTAGCATAATAAGAACTAAATGCCTTATCAGAAAGTGGTAAACACGATGTTTTAGAGTTGAAATAAATTACAACTCTTAAGTCATCATTTCATTATATCCCTCATGTTCGAACCCCAGTTTCATCGACTATCCAATAATTAAAACTCGGTTAAATGTGATAAATGACTTCATAGTAGTATATTTTTAACTATGATTACTTTTAATCAGCAGGATAACAAAGTGTTATTGTATAAATTGAATTAAAGTTAGTAAATTAATTGATACATTAGACATTTATGGAAAGGCAGATTTAATGACTCCTATTATGAGGCTCATGTTTCAGAATCTACTCGCAAAAAACTGACATCTCCATATTCAATTCATAAAACAGGTTAAACGTAATTAGAAGACCGCTCACTGAACATATGGGGACATATTTTATGCATTTTATCGATTTTATTTAAATACAAAGCCGGAAATGACCTCTCTTTCATGATCTTTTATAAAAAAGACTTTCAAACAGAACTAGGTCATATGCGTCCTCCTTTTACAATTCAAATGGACTATAAATGAACCTTAATATTCAAGACTACAAAAAACTTTTAATCTATTTTGATCAAAGGAAAGCATGAGTATGGGAAACTCCATAGAGTCAAAGGGATATAAAACGGGTGCTTGGGTTTTGAAATCAGAGCATCAAGTGTAATCAAGCAAAAAGTTATAAAAATTAAGGTTTTTGGGAATTTTTTCCGAATTACCTACAGAATTCCGGCTCCGTTAAAGTAATTATTCAATAAAATTGTTTTAAAGCATGAATGAAATTTTTAAGTATAGGACTTTCATATTTTAATCTTTATAAAAATAGTACTGGTTTTTTTATTATCTTCACTTGTCAAAAATATAGAATAAATTGGTTTAACTCATAAATTACACAAAATATCTAATAGCAGCGGAAGTTTGATCTGATTTTCTGGAGGAAAATGATAAAATGGCACTGGCTATCAAACTGTTCATAACATGTTCACCCGGACAATTATCATATTTTAAAAAGTTGTCTTAAAATGTCATTATTTTGGAATCTAATTAAAAAATAAAATTTTAATAGGATTAAAATTATCTTTATTACAAATATTTCAGCAAAATATCTGATGCAAAAGAATTCTGAATATTGCAAATAAGGAATTGAATCCTCAAACATTACAATTAAATATTTGAATTGTTAGGATATGGCAATGAATAATTTCATCATGAGATAACCAGCCTAAAGGATTGGAGAATTTGTGGAGTATACAACGCTATCAAGGCTGACCAAAGGGATCTCACTCGCTAGAACATTCTGGAAAACGCGGCGTAATGCTGATCGCTTATCGCGCAAAAGCGAACGTGAGCGCAGAGGCCTCCTAGACAACCAGCAATCAAAATCCGTGCAGCGTCACGTTAATTACTAGGCGTTCTCAGTAAAAAATTTCTCTCCTCAGCAGATCTTTTGTGTTCTCACTATTTTGGACGTGGCCTAGTTAAATTCGGGAAAATTTTTAGTAAAGGAATGTGCAAGAGGCTTGTTTTATTTGTGTGCAGCTAGACTTTTAAGGGGATTACTAAGATCTACTCAAGGACGCTTTTGTGTAGCATCTCCTAGAGATTCAAATGTTCGAGACTGTTTTACCTAATGTACTTATTACTTTAAGCAGTCTAAAGGCAAAACACATATAACACAAAGAATCCAGCTGAAAGAAACATTTTCAACTATGTCAACTAAAAATTTTCTTAGAGATAACAAGGCAAATGTCAAATTATACTTAATCTCCAGACAGTAAATGTTATGTTGAAATCTATAAATCGCCTGCCAACCCTGGACCTTAAACATGACTTATTTAAACAAATGTGAGAAGTAAAAAACTAATAAAAACTCAAGATCAGATAAATTAAATTAGATATCACGCTATCACGCTCCATTATGCATTTACAGGTACGTTATTTCAAAAAATATTTGTAAACATAGCAATTTATTTACAAAAAATCGGCCTCGATTTTAGTAGCATATTTAAAGACCATAATCGTATTTTAAAGGAAAGAAAGGCCCATAATTAACTTAAAATATCACTTCATGGACTGCGATGGGTCAATCATCATTCAAAATTATGAGTTTAATTATTTACAGTTACCAGCTAGTCATAATTTACTCCATTGTCCATCTATTTTACATATCTATTTACCAGCTTACAGATCCTTCATTTATTTCCTTATCAACATGAACTCGAGAGCATGTAAGCCTAACTTTATAAATAAAACAGATGGAAATAATACTCAAATGAGTATATGTACGTATATTACCTTCATCTGATTTCTTTGAAGTTGATGAACTCTTCTCTTTCCTTTCCTTTTCAGAGATCTCTTTGACAATTGTCTTCTCTCTTCTTGGTTTTGGGGGCTTCTTACCATCCTCCTCTTCCGAAGAAATATGCACAGATTCCTCTTCTCCACTGCTTGAGGAAACCTCCTCTTTAGATATACGTTTTTTTGAAACCGTCTTGACAGTCTTCTTTGAGCGTGGAGATTCCCTTAGAGTGGCTTTCTTCTTCGCCGCTCTTTCTGTCTGCTTCTTTTTGTTTGTCTTTTTCTCAGATCGCGAAGAAACGTTATCGTCGTCAGAATCCTTGTCGGCCCTTGAACGGCTCCGCCTTTCATTTCTTTTTGATTTTGAGTATTGTTCATAGTCAGAATCATCATCTTCATCCGAGGAAATTAAGTATCCTTTGTAAGCAGCTGCCTTTGATGCAGTCAGGTACTGGAGTCCACCGAGTTTGTTTGGCATTTTGGCTAAAAATGGTAGTAACTTATAACAGCATTAAGCTTATAGTTGCTATCTTACCTCAATTTAACAAAACAGAGTAGGTACAAACTCTTCAATTTTATATACCCTCTCCTTCAAACATGTTGTTGCTATGGAGAGTGTAACGGTCTTAGTGTACTAATGCCATGTATACGAACAATGGGGTATTATGTTCCACTCCGGTGAAACAAACATTATGCCTATTTCAGTTGCAGTCTCCTGTGAAAGTTAATGTAATTATAAAATTCTCAATTTAAGCTATTTAAACTCAAAATAATATATCAATCTAATATATGACGATAAAGGAATCGATCCAATCCAAAAATTCTGACTAATATTTGGAGTTATTTTTAGAAAATCTAATGAGATATAATTCTATCGTACACACTCGGAAAGTGTTAATACGGTTTCAGGAGCATCAAATGAAAAAGAGGGAAATACACATTTAATCCAAGGAAATAAAATGCGGGACCTTATAGATTTGTAATTATTTTTTCACTCGAAAGTATTCCCATTTTAAACTAATAATTCTAAACTGATCACGATGATCAACTAATTCAATTAGAAGTAAAAATGCTATTGGTTGTGAATTGTAAAGGAAGACAAACGACTAGTTATAAACTACGGTTACTTTTATATATAATCGGTTTAAAGAATGATTTTTTATAAAAATCCTTCTAGTCAAAGTATTAAGAAGTCAATGTTAATACCGGGGAAACAAGGTAAAAGAAAACCGGAGAATTTCTACACCAAAATGATTTCACATGATATGATTTCAGTCTGTAAACTTGAATTAAACAAGTTAAGGAGGTGATTTCTTTTCGATCCTTAGAGCTACAAAGCAATTTAAATCACAGATATTTATTACTTAAAACATTAATCATAAAGCTTGCGATGTTTTCATTCAAGACGGAACTATAAGGCTCGACTGGCGTAGACTTCAAATGTATACATTGGGCAGACATATATGTCTCGTACCTCACGGATTGTTGATGCCGTTCGACTTGCTTGAAAGAATGTGCTTTTCCAACCTAAATTTACAAATTCCTATTTAGTTTTGTGCATTTGTAAAAGTTTGAGAGATAAATAATTCCAATTATAATTACAAAAAGTGAAAAAATAAAGGTGTTTCTGCAGTAGCTTAGACAATTGTTGCGAAAATACGAAACATCATTTAATAATTATTTATTTAAAAATTTAGAAAAACGCCACTCTTATTCAAGCTTATTTAGTGATATACTAATTCTTTTATTTGGTCGTTAAATATAAATATGGAATGTGGATCTGAATGTCTAATGCAAAAAGTAATTTTCTGCAATAACAGCAGTTGTTGTGGGCGATCGGAAGCATTCGTTGATCGGGTAGGCATGTGGAAAATTAGTTCTGACCGTGTGCAGCAAGCCAATTAGGATGCGCCCCTGAAAATCGACCACGTACATGTTATAGTCGGCATTTTGTGGTGGGAATCCGCGCAATTCGCACCCATGAAATGACGCTATTTTCGGATTATTTCACGTGGAGCAATATAAACATAAAATTTAAGAAAATACTGTTTAAATCAATTGAAACATAAAGTCATTAAGGCTCTATTAAGTCTATTAAAGTATAAGCTGTCGAAAATTTCACTCAGTATGATAAAATGATAATTTTTATCATTATTTTAAACTTCAAAAATAGAGTTTATCAAGCACTTCTATTATACATTGAATATTAAAGACAGCAGATGAATATCAATTACCATTATTTTTAATCTACTGTACCTATCGTATACAGATAGTCAAATATATTTTCCAAAATTTTTCCAAATTTAATTAGTACTTTGTGCTAATATACTTCACATTATCTAGTACTATGTTCATTATTTTTCATTATAATTCAAACTTGATACGTGCTATTCCTATTGATCTAAATTGGTGATTTCCACTATTGGTAATTCTATGATAATCTGATGTGGACATTTTGAGATCAATAAACCTGCAGATCTTGACTTTGGCTAGTTTAGAAGGCTTCACTAAACTATGTGATTCTATATTTGTTTAGAGGAGCCTAACGAAGGTCAAAAATTTCAAGTCTTATGTAAATAGACTATAGAAATAATGAGTAAGCCAGCTTTCTCTGCAGTAAATTGAGTAAATACACAGAGAAACGGCAGTTTTGCGGCCACCATAGACGAAAGGGAAATAATGGATAGAGAAATATGAAGTGTATATAAGGAAGAAAAGAAAAAAGGAGAAATTTATCTAAGAATAAGAGAGAGCAAGAGATTGTGACAAGGCACTCGACTATTTGAGGTTTAGCATGGAGAAAGGTTTGTTCGAAAGTTAGTGTCAGTGAGGGGGAATAAGTTCGCATTTATAAGATAAGTGCAATATTCGGAAAGGATAGGGATTTATTCCTCAGTGGCTTCCTTTGCGGGTTCACCTTCCGCTGCAGGTTTTAGTTGATCCCGGAAATCCACCTTCTAAAAATGCATAAAGATAGTCAAATTAAAAAAGTAAGAAAACAAGCACATATTACGCAAGAAAGCCTGCATCCTACTGGTTTAACCTAAGGGCCATCTGATTGGTCAATGAGGGAGAAGGGGGAAACGTGGGTCGATGGCCTTATTTCCCGTGCCCTGACGCATTCAATTTAAAAGTACGAATTTAACTAATAAACTGCCCATTTAAATAAGTACTTAATGGATGATAAACCGATAATTAACTTTCGAACTACTTTTACCTAAACAGGTGTAAGTTTTGATGTCACCTACTGTGTTCAAAGGTGGTTTACAGAGTGGAAATTAAACACGAAATAGCTTGAATTAAGGTATTTGCAATTTAAATGCGCTAACTGATATTTGAAGAAGCTTTAGCAAAATTTGAACCCTTGCTTGCGCTTCTCATTGGCGATGTTTCTTGAAAAAATCTTTTTCTGCACAGTTTTATCTCCTAGACTAATTTCTTTCCTTGCGACTGATCTAACAAATAGACTCATTTCTAATAAGTTAGTCTGAAACTACAAATATTTCAACAATAATCATTCATTAATATTTATCATCTTCCGAAGTTCCCCATTTATAATGACATAGGAAAGCTCAGTTAATCAATAATATGCTATGGAAATCGGAGTGAATATCAAGAGAATCCGAAAAAAGAAGGTTTTATGCCATATCTTACTTTTTATACCAATTTACACAAAAAACTTACGTGGGAGGCTTCGTCCTTCTCCTCGAGGGCAAATTTATTTTGTCCTGTGGATTTTAGTTGGTTTCGGAAGGCGGCCAGACTCTTCTCCTTCTTTTCAATACGGGCGAGTTGGCTTTCGGTCTTGGAAACCTTCTTAAGGACGGGTTTAACGCTTAAAGAAGAATTAAAATTAGATTAACTTCTTGGGGCTGATTAATTATAAGACTGAATGAGAGTGACTAACAATTTGCCCTTAACATCATTAACCTTCATTGTGAGTTCGTTAATTTCAATATCTTGACGTCGGAGTTTCACCTCCCAGTCGTACTTCTCACCCTCTAATTGAGCCATTCGAGCATGAAGTTCCCGAACTTTCTTTTGAAGAGCGGCTAAAAGAACATATTGATATAGTGTTAGAATAGGTGCAGTGATTGGAGTAATCGTTTTAATAACTTCAGAGCATACCGTCATCAAGACCGTCCAGTTGAAGAGGCTGAACTCTTGATTTGAGATAATTATCTTTCTCCTCTTGCCTCTTCTTCATTTCGGCCTTCATTTCATCTGCAGCCTTTTGCATGATTAGTTGCTTTAGGAAGAAAAGATGAAAAAATTAAGATTTAATCCGCAATGATAATGAGGTTCCTTAAATAACCTAGGACATACCTTGAGAAGCCGTTTCTTTTCAGGTGAAAGACCACCCAAACCCTTGCGCTTCTGACCGGGTTTCCGTTGTTTCTTAGCAGCCTCTTCAGCCTCACGCTTAGCCTTCTCCTGAAAATGTCAAAATAAGCAATCAGTTCTACTGAAATTGCCAGATGAGCTTAAAGCCATGCGATAAATAGCCTTAAGTCAAAGCCGGTTTCATGATATTGACTTAGTTTTGTATAGAAGCAAAGCCATTTTGATTGACTGTTCACAGCCAAGAGATGAGTCCTTCGTGCAGTGTGCAGCGAAAATAGTTTTTTAATGATCAAAATAAATACCTCTTGTTTTCTTTGGCGTTCGGCTGCAGCCTAAATTTTCCACAGACACAAGAAAAAAGCAGTAAAAATCTCATCTAATTTCTCCATTTACATGCCCATGCAGAATGTTTCCAATTCCTCATGCATATGGGATGAACTCAAAACCTTCATGCATAGTTTATCCAAACTCCAGCTGATAAGTTGTCTTCTTTGTTTCACCCAGGATAGGGGGCAGTCGAACAACTCAATCCTTCGCACCGATAGAGATATTAAGACATGGGAAAAAACACTGGGATATAGGGGCTCAATTGAAATCTCATAGCGCTGTGCGTATTTCGGAAAAGGGGAGTGGTGAAAACTTGTGCACAGTACGAAAATTCGGAAGCGTGTGTGCGATTTGCACATTCACCGCATAACTGTAAAAAAAGGAGAAAATCTACTCATGCACGCATGCACCAACCTCTTCTCTCCTTGCCTCTTCTTCCCGCTTTCTGCGCTCCTCCTGAAATCAATTTGAATAGTATCATTGGACCAGCAATCAAGTTAGACTCTCATTAGCCTCATTATCGCACAACTTACTTCTTCTCTAGTCTTCTGGGTTTCATCCTAAAAAAAAATGATAGATGAATATTGCTTTTAAAATATGCCTTTGTTAACACAGGAACTCAGTTAATAACTCATGCAGTCAACCGCGACAATACGAACAACGAAAAAAGGGGAATCAACAACTGAACTGGATATAAACTTGATCTTTACCCAGCCTTTCTCGTTTACTTCCTCACCAATCTGGACAGTAACTTCCTCATTAATTTCCACATTTTCTTCCGGCTTTTTCACAGATTTTTTCTGTTCTTCCTCAGTCTAGAATTAGACAAGCTTTATTCGTCAAAAGGGCAACCCGCAGCTTCATACAAAAGCATTCCGTTCACGATATGTACAACAGAACTGATGAACAGATCACTTTTGGTGAATACTCGAACACGAGCAATAGCGCTCCAGCTGAACATTCATATTGGCAACAGATAAAATAGGAATGATATCCGGTATTTTAAAAGATTCATCTAGCTCTGGGATAGGGTATAAGTTTATTTATTGACAGGAATAAGTGGAGTAGAAAGTACGATAAGGAAATTACATGAATTAACTAATTAAAGGAGTGTAAAGAAACGAGGAGCTTATACAAATTCAAACAAGTCATCAGTTCTAACCTGATTTCTCCTTTCTGACTAGGAAGCTTTAAAGAGGAGTCCTTTAAACAAGATCTTTCAAAAATATATTCTATCAAAGCAGTTAATAGACACGTAAATAGCAGGAGTAAATATTGTAGTGGAAATATTCTTTTCTTATAATACTCCTTTTAGAACGGTACAGTCTTCTTTCTGTTCCGGAATTGATAGCTAGATTTAGAGTATTGAAAAATGTTTTTTTTTCATGCGAGCAACGTTATAAAAAAATAAACAGAGGAATAATAAAATTTAGTTAATATCCGATTCTTTGAATCGCATTGCGCATCGATTTTCTATTTCCGATGGGTGGAGGGAGCAGTTTGAAGTTCTTTGTTTGTGAACAGGCCAGTTGCCAGTTGCATAAGTGTTTTTCTCCGGTAATGGAATAAAAATTCCGATAAATATTCCCATGCGTTTAACAAATAACGCGGGACAACTATAAAAAAGTTTTCTTTTACCGGAATTGTCTCCGCAACTTCCTCTACTCCCACTTCTTCCTTTTCCTGTTTAGCTTCCTCTTCTTCTTGTTTGACCACTTTCTGTTTTATTCCATTATCTGCATTTTCTTCTTCTTCTTTATTTCCATCATTAACTTCTTCTTTCAGGTCTTCCAATATGTCCTTTAATTTTAACATTTGAACCTGGAAAAATCATGCTCTACACGTCAAGAGATGAAATCAATGGTCTTCTCCATTCAGACACCAGTGTTTCAATTTACATCGAGATCAAGCAACCTCAAAACATGCAGGTGAATTAGAGGACAATTCACATACAGACCCACAAAGCAACACCAAGTTTACCTCAGATTCTTCCTGTAAATTTAAATATAAATCATTAAAAAATTACACACACACATTTAAACAAAAGCAGTGACATCGACCATGCTGTACACCAAAAGCAAGCGACTTCAATTTAGAGGTGTGTATTAGTCTTAAGTGTGATTTATAGGAAAGAAATTGGTGAAAAAGCCTATACCAATTTGCAATGCAACATTAAGAACAATCAAGAACATCAAGTTGGCGGATATTTCATTAAAGAATATCCAATTACCTCAGAAACTTCCTAAATAAATTTACCAGAAAATGCACAATTTTAAGTACGGGGCAAATAAACAAATATGGTTATGTTAAAATAATTTAAGAAAGGGTATTTTTGATTCTCACCTCAGATTCAGAGGCCTAGATGTTGATAAATGAAAATAAAATCAAAATTTTAGTAATGGGAATTAGAGAATACTGATAAACGCAAATGTTTTTTGATAGAAAATAAATCATAAAATATAATATTCTATGTAAATAAATTGATTGAAGCGTTGGAAATATTCAAGGTAGATAAAAATATAGTTTTACTCACGGATTCACTAAAATGAAAACAGAAAGAATTCATTATCAATATCACATTTATTTAATATCTAACTCTGTAAATAACAGCTAATAGCTTAGAAAATTCAAAGCTTAAGCTTAATAAACAAACCCATATAAAATATAGGATTACATACTGAAAAACAGGAATAAAATTAAATTACATCTATAAAGATTAAAATCTTTATATTTCATCCTATTCAACTGGTATACCGTTTACAAATACTCTGAATAAAATTTTCTGTCACTGTCATTTTTTTAACCATTTTAAATAATCGATAATGAAATATATTAAGTGAATTACGTTCGGCTCTCGTCGTCACTCATGTTGTCGATGCAGGGGGTGAAGAAAATGAACTATAAAAAATGAAGGGTATTGATATCATATATAATCCAAACGAATAAAATCACAGGGATTTAGGATGCAAGAGAAAACCAACCTCCTAAGGTGTCTAGTGTGGCAACTGATGTCCGACCGTTTTGCTTTCAAGACTACTGCATGTGAAGTAGCAGCCAACACAGAGAGAGAGCAATCCCATTGGTTGCTTGCCTTCCTTACTGGCCATCTTATCGATCGTATTAAACCGGGCGTGTAGGTTTGTGATTAAAGTTCAGCTGTGGGTGAAAATCGATAGAAATACAGGCATTTCTGCGCCCGCACGGCTGCACCTTAGTGTGCACGTACGCAGACTGCACTTAAGCTGGTGGTGCCTTGCAGTGGTAGAACTAGTAGTATAGCTGTTGCCATGCCTTTCGGGGCAGGTTAGGTGGGAGTATGGGAATAGGGGGGATGGCAGCAGCATACTACAGGGAATATGATTTTATTTCCTTGGGCAGTATGCACAAATATATGTGCGGGGAATTTCAACAGTCTGGCAGGTTAAAAACGCACTTGATTATAAACATTTCGCATACTTCCCCGTGCTAACGAATATAGCGACTCGCCTTTTGATTGAAGATTTAAACATCGAGCTGTTAGACATTAGGGATTCTGATCCCGATTATTACCGGTAATATTATTATCCACGGCAATGTAATTATATTTAACAGGTTTTAATCATGAGAAAGTACCCGGTTACGTGGAGGTACAAACGAGTTTAATTCGGTAAGAAAGGAGCTTAGGGAAAAGTTTGCCATTAAGTATGAACATCAGGATTCTTACTTTATTTTTTCATAGTTTAAGGAATGATATCCCAATATTCATGGTGAATAACTATTTCTAGTTCCTTGAGTGAGTTTATTTCCTCGATATTTAGCACTCGTTGACACTATGACCTAATTTTATGGTTGGTCAAGGAACTTAGATTTGTTTGCATCTTCTTGCAATCAAGGGCGGGTAAACGAGACCAGCAACATTTATTAAGAGAGTAGAATTACCCCGATTGGCTAAAATTGAATTAATAATAGTCAAAACTAAAACTCCTCCTTTTCTGTAGATAAGTCAGGTGACTAAGCTAAACAAAATATAATTTAAAACTCATAAAAAGTCTTCTGTCCATACGTACTGCTCTGTAGTCATGACAATGAAATCGAAGTAATCGTCCATACTACACTATCCCAGATATATGAAGCAGGATGATTAGAATTAGTATGCGAAACGTTGGGTTACGAAAAGACGTGAACCGTTTCTGCACTTGAGCTTCAAATACAAAAGTTGATCATCACTCTAACATAGATGCCGCTACAATTGATTCATATCTGATATAGTTGGTATTACCTCTATGATACTTTATTGATTGAACAGCCTGTTTCGAGGAATGATATGCCTCCTAGAATACCTGATGGTTGAAGTTCAAGACTGGCTGCTAAGATGCCAGGAGCAGCACGAGCTGACACACTTGTAAGAGAGCCAGGCAAACTGAAGACTATCTATGGAAAGTGAATTCCTCATTCAGAGATAAATGATAGAGCCCAGCGGTCTTGTGCTATGTTTGTTGAATTCCTTTCAGTTACAAGTACTTTAAACAGATACGGTCTTAAAAAGAGGGAAATAGAAAACTGCTTCTCAGGATTTAAAAATTTGGAGTCTGTTTAATAATTTTGATCAGATGAGCTAATAAATCAACACGAAAATTGTAATCTTACGGCATTCTTAATTAGGTTGCCTGAAAATAACTGAGAATTTGTTTCTGCAGTTTGGCTGTCATTGATTTTGAATAACTACTATTCAAAAGTATGTAAACATTATTATAGGTAAATTATTTGTAAAAATGTAAGATTTATCTACGTTACCTGGATAGCTAGAAACTTGACCAAGGCCGCTGAGTACATGTTTTGTCTCAAAATGGAAAATTCATAATCCACAAGTGTTATCGGGTTAGGAGTAGGATTGCAACCCTGTTGGACCACAATGGACCATCTGCATACAGAATGGACAAATGGGGAAGTCGTACCGAGAGCATAGTACGGCCATTAGCTGGATTAGACTGCGTATACACCAGTCACCATCGCTCATGAAGCAAAATGGCTACCTGCTCTCATCATTTGTAAACTTCATGCATTTTGACCTTTATTCGTATCTACCAGACGAATCCCATCCTTTCATAATTACTCCACTTATCTATATGATGTGTTTTAACAAGGATCCATTTAGATCACACTACCAACACTTGTCTGTAATTTTTTTATCATCCATCAGTTGTTTGGTCTTTCAACCGATAAGCACTTTGAAGGAATTTCAAATATATATGTCCGCCTCTTAATAAAATTTGTATAGAGTATACTATTCAGACAAGCTGATACCTAACTACAACAGACAAAAAAATTGGTTACGGAAATGACAGAGAGATTTAGCTCATGGGATTCGTGATAATCACTTCTTACCTTCTCAGCTCAAAGTGTGCATGCCGCACACCGAATTCAATGTCTACGTTAAGGATGAGATTCCAATCTGTGCCGTTACAGCCATCACTGTTTTTTACAAAGCTTAAAGCAGCCTGATTTCGTGACTAGAAGTTTTATCATTGGCATTTACAAACGCAAAGTTAAATTCTTTTTGAGCTTCTGCATGCTAAATTGTCTGAGTAAACTGTAGCCATCATCTAGCCTTTATTGCAATTCAACTTTCAAGATATTTGGAGACTAATTAAAGTAAGCACCACAATAAGTGTCTGGCAATTTGAATATCATAAATCCAAATACTCAAATCAATGTCAAGAAAGATAATAGTTGCATCGTGCTGATTCTAATTACATTATTTTGCTAACCATAAAGATACAGGTTTAGGTTAATAGAAAAGAGGGGTAGGGTTGGGAAGATGGGTTGTGGTTGGGAAGGTGGTTGGAAGAATGCCCTCATAAGTGGATGTTGGACATGGACATGGAGAAACGAAGGCGAAGGGAATATATTACGGGCCAATAGAGCACTTATAATGTTAAGACTTGCCAATAAGGTAACTCCTGTTGGATGCTACGTGGGTTTTCGGAGAAAACAAAGACGTAATCTAGCATTATTAAACATTAAACACAGCTGGAAGGTGCATCACAAGGAAAAGGATAATTCTGTGGGTCCAATAAAGCAGGTTTTACCTGATTTTTTGACAATCATTCATATTGCTGCCGTTCCTTCTTTTCATTTGGAAAATCTTCTATTCTTAGGTGATAAGAAAATATACTGCAAACATTTATTATGAGATTTCAGCGATTAAGTCGACTTCAGATTATGATGTCACTGCATTTTCATCCTCTTGATGAATCTATTGTTTTAACAATTATTATATTAGATTATTCCTCTATCTTAATGACTATTTCTACAGGACTGTGGGAGTAATTTTGTGAAATAAAATGAAAACCTATATTATCCTAGGGAGGAAAGACATGCAACTATTTTTGTATTAGTAAAGTCACTAGAGAACATTCTAGAAAATGAGAGAGGTCTGGAGTTTACTGATATCAAGCTTTATATTACAAAACCGATAAACGTCTAGCATCAATGTTCCTAATTTGTTTGCTGATAAATATACAACTGACGATACTATCATTCTCAAAAATTGCAAACCTGACTGGATTCGCAAATATATTGGCTTGTAGGTTATTTTAGCTGCGTCAAAGTAGAGTTGAGCTGAAAATGGGCATTCAAGTCATCTGAAATATTTGATAGCCAAATCCGAGTAGAAATCAGCCTTAGTAATAAACAATTGTTACGAGATCCAGACACGTTTTAACTAAGTTCGCATATTACCCATTAGCTCCTTTTAAAATGTCATTCATGCATAATAAAATATGCAGCAGGTCTGTGCGTTAGATTATGGAATAAAATTCATTTTATGAAAAATATAACAAAGCATTTATGTCAGAAGAGTTAGCAAAAGGGAACATGATTTTCAATATTGTAAATAAATGAGATGATAAGTGTGAAAGTTGGGGTATTTAATGTAACTGACATTATGATTTTGCCTCTAGGGCTCTAAAACCTTTGTTTCAGATGTTTATAATTGGTTAATTAAGTTAGGAATTAAGTGAAGGGATATTAATTGAACAATTTCGCTATATGCCAATTTTTCAAGAAAGTTTGTCCTCTGTTATAATATTACAAATTGGAAGTCCCGGTAATAATCTCGTAGAGCAAATCAATCTAGAAAACTTGGTAATATGACAACTTAATGCGGAAGCCAACAATTCAGAGCAGAACACATGGCGCATTATGGTAAACACGCGTGCACAAACGAAACTCAATCTCACTCGGTATCGGTTTAAACAAATACGTATAACTACGTAGTATCTTTTATCGGTGGGGAAATAAAGAAGGAAATAGAATTTTTATTTATAGACGGAATATTTGAAGTGAGTAGAAATAATTAATATTCCTTCTAGCATTCTCATAAACATTTCAGTTGGTTGCATATCAAAATCGTTTGTTCAATGGTGATGACCGGGGTCTCAAAGAAGAACTAATTCAGGTCACTCATGATGCCAGAAAAGTCCCGAAATTCACTCCAATTTGTTTATAAAATTGATAAGCTTTTATATAAGCTCTTTTTTGTGAGACATCAGTTATGTCTGGTTGTAGATGTCTTCGTGTAATGATTGGCATCTGTGAATGTTTCTATGTGCACAACTAGATCGCTGTGAGGTGATGGTCTTGATGGCGTCTTATCACCCCAGGTCGCTAGCCACTAATTGATGTCTGCTCTCCATAGCTGTATCATGACAAAAGTCAAACTTCTAAAACAGGAAAAAATTCAAAATTGATTGGAAAAACTTGCCTAAAATAAAGAGGTCAGTTAGCACCAAATTTTTTTGCTTTTATTATTAACTTTAACTTACCATTTTGAGAGAAATATTTACGGTTATATATACCTTTAACAAAACAAATTGTCTTCTGAAAAATATCTGCCAATCTTGGTGCTTACATGCAGTAATATTGGATTTAACACAAGTTTCTACTTCTCTCTCAAAGAGAAAAAGCTTTTTTTCTCGGTAAAGGTAGATTTTACATTTTTAGATGAAACGCTGACAGCTTCTCTCTCTTTTTTCTTTGTATAAAAAGGTGCAATTCATATGTAGTTGAAGATGAGTATTTATTAAACGATATTATTCTAATTTGACCTTTTTGATAAACAGAAGATTTTTATTTAACTACATTAATGAGTAAATTACCGTTTAATAATTCAATGAATATAATATTGGCTTTTTAACATTAATCAGGAAGAAAATTATCAGAAGAACTAATAATTATTTTCTCCAGCGTCCAATATTTCGTATGCAAATAAAGGTCTGCAATTTCCTTCTTTATTTCCCCACCGATAAAAGATACTACGTAGTTATACGTATTTGTTTAAACCGATACCGAGTGAGATTGAGTTTCGTTTGTGCACGCGTGTTTACCATAATGCGCCATGTGTTCTGCTCTGAATTGTTGGCTTCCGCATTAAGTTGTCATATTACCAAGTTTTCTAGATTGATTTGCTCTACGAGATCACTACAGGGATTTCCGGTTTGTTACGTTATAACAGATCTGACGACATGGTGATGGACTCAATCGAAGCTGTGAAATTACGGCTGTTGTTTAAAGCGCTATGGAGCAAACGAATTTTTCGAAATCTGATAAGGATCCCAAAGACTACGTTAAGTACGCTGCTGATTTCTATTATGAACCCTCTGTAGGTGAAGCAGCTGCTACATGGTATGCCCGGAATCGGCATGTCTGTGAACATTGAATGACAGGGTTGCCAGGACTTCGATTTGTTAGGCTATTACAAAATGGAATATTTTAATGTCAGAGTATTCCGATCTTCACGAAGCACTGATCATCTAAATATCTTAACAAAAACAAATTTGGTATATTTTAAATAAAAAAATTGTTAAAAACTATTTCCAACAAAATCGAATCTGGGAAATCTTCACCTTCAATGGATTAGAATATAAGTAAACTATATCAAGTCCCTTAGTTTGCAATCGTTACACTTTTGTACGCAGGGACTGCATAGTGTACGATAATATTACTTCTTATTCAGAAACATACCTCTATTGTGCTATTCAATTCTTTGGAAAAAGCCTTTTTTTCATAATAACTTGGCAGACAGAAATTCTTTTAGTCATCAAATATTTTAGTATGGTCTTTTTGTTAATATTTTAAAATTTTCCTTGTCATGTTTCAATAATCAATGACTTCTGCTTTTTTAAATAATATCTACTGATATTCTCCGTGATAGAATGAGAACGTTCAACCCAATTAAACAGAAAAGCGCTATCGTTATTCAAGAGGATAAATCCCTGATCTTATTTCCAAATGGTTAAAAGGGGTGAAAGTGATTGCCCAGAAAATCTGCTAATCTGTGGGTAAGTATTTCACCTGTTTTGCTCCTGTTGGGATATCAAAATGAATCGGAAATAAGTCATCTACGTGGTGATTGACCTTTGTGTTTGCAACCACTTATGGACGTGTATTTCATTCTTTATTTATTAACTAACCTATTTCTCTATGAATAAAATATTTGGAATTCTCAAGCTTTATCACATCTTTTATCACTTTCATCCTCCTCACTTGCACTTTCCACGAGGACCAAGGCGATAATGGGAAATAAATCACATTATAACATTGGCTTTGGTTACTTTGATAATTACATATTCAAATAATGCGGAAAAACTTTATTTCAAAATCTACTGCTATTATAAATATTGAGATTCAAGATATTATATTGTAAGACATTGCTATTGATACTCGTTTTTCCTATTATTTTACTTAATTATATAGGTACTGCCGTCGGGGTAATTTATATTACTACTTATACGTAATAGGTAGTGTATAATTGTATACTGTATCAAGGCACGACCATATTATCTCTTGAAGTTTACTTTTGTTTTGGAAAATTCATGAAATAAAAATATCTTCAATTAGCCATTTACGAAGTTACTGGTTTTATGAAAACCGTTGGAATATCAGATAAATATTTTCTTATTTACTAGAAATATACAGCGAATAGAATAAAGGAAACGATTGGGAATACATAATAATAGATATTAAATATAGGAATAACAGGAAAGCAGAATTGCGCCTAGAAAAATATGGAGAGATCTGAATATTATATGAAAAAACAATATCTTTTGAACAATAATTTGTTTAAATAGTTTAAAATTCGATAATCCCACTAAAACTTAGGATTGAATCTAAAAACGAGGTGAACATATCGTTACCCAGGTATGGGAATGCATACGAAAGAGTGTAACAATTTAAATCATCCACGTTCCTCCTGAGGAGGTACTTTTATCCGCTCTATATGTTTTCACGAATAATTAACCCTATGACCACCTCTAGTATGAATATTTTAGTCTCTGTAAATATTTTGATTCATTATAAGCTTAGAGTTATCTAGAGTGGTTTAGATGTGACACGAAACAAAGGCTGAAATTGAAACGGACATGACTGAAGTGGCATGGCACTTTTTAAGTTCTCGAGTAGCAGTTACCGTGCGATTATTGCTTTTGAACCACTTAAAAATTCATTTTATCATCAAGTGAATCAAATGTGCAAATTTTATCATCTTGATCATTAGAGTTATAGTAATGCCTTCAACCCCGAGGAAAGTATTTTTAACAAGTAAAAATTCTACTGAAAGTCTGAGGTACATTGGCTGGAAAGCTAGGAATCCGTTTATCGACAGCCTCAATTGATAAAATATCTTTTGATGGAACAGTTACAGTTATGAAAACAAACGCTGTGTACCACAGTTTTGAAGAAATGAAAAGGAGGATGAGCAAAAAAAAATAACGTTTAAAATGACTGCAATGATTCAAGTGGGCACTTTTTGGAGTCAAATAGCATAAAAATTCAAGTTGTAAGTTCAGCAGCCAGGCTTGTGCTGGAGTAGCTTACGCAGTTTAACATTTAGAAATTAAGAAAGTACATTAAAAGACGCTGATTAATAGATTAATCTTCTGAGATTCACTAAAATTTCCTAATAGGAATACTTGGGAATTTCACAAATTAATAGAAGTCAATTTTACCTTGCTTGGTTGGAATTCGCTGCTCTGCAGAGATATACCCGAATAACAAATGAGTGATTAGTGTCATTTCCAATGAAAGTCAGAAAATTACTGATGGCAATAAATATTCTTTATACAATCAGCACAAATATGGGCACTTTTTCCGGTATTTAGTACAATATCTTGGTAAATAACACCCACAATTTGACCTGAGGGGAAAATTTGCAGCTCACTTTGTCCATTCTTGGAGTTAAAATTTTATTTTGTTAAATATAACAATTAAATTTTTCTTCTTAAAAATTTATTAAAGACAAAAAAGCTTTATTTGTAATTCACCAAGTGTTTAAATTGACTTTCTGATAATGTATTAGTATCTCTACTTTTTAGACGGTAGAAAGAATAATTTGACGTTTTTGATTGTTCTGCATTCTAAGAAGCCGATATTCTAAATCAAGGAGGAATGAAATGACTCAGTTCCTACATCTGAACTGTATTCATCGTCAAAGTAACGAACGAATAAATAATATTAAGTAAAGAGATCATAATGAATATGACAGATATAAGTAATAAAAAGCTATTTTCTCAAGAAAAATATTTAAGAAAATATCCCTTTCACATTAATATTATATTTTCTTATTAAAATTTTGATTTGTGCACGTAATTTAGTGTTTAAAACATATTCTGTCCCAATATCTGTTTATGTAACAAGCAGGCATCACTTGAAGGTGTTCGAGTTTGTAGACATAAATTTTATGTCAAACTGAAATACGCAATTAATTCTGTCTAATTCCAGGTGTAGCTAATGCTATTTCCTACTTTTTCAAAATACATTATGCTTTGGACAAGGAATGCTGAAATATCTTTAAAACGATTACTATATGTGTCTCCGTTTATTAGTAAGGACAATTTACATTGGAGTATTAGGAAAGCAGATGCCTAGCTATATAAGATAGGAAATAGTTTTCCGGAAAGAGAGACAGATTTGGTCCACGAAAGTACGAGCTTTTACTACTCTTTTATCTTGGATGGACAGATATTGCCGAATTTTAAAAGATTTTAAAAATTTAAAAGATTAAAAGATCGCATTAAACCTGATGTCAATGTTGGGGGTGAGGATAGATGAAAATTTAACTTATCTTGTCTTTAAACAGACTTAAATTGACAGGAAATTTTTCAGTAAAAATCCATGTTGAAGACCATTCATCCCGTATAGATTCAAGTGGCATTAAATTGTCATTTAAGTATCATGCTCGATAAGGTAAAGCAAATACAAATTTTTAATACTAGTAAATACTAAATACGGTGAACTATGGATTATTTTAATCTGGGTTAAAGAGATTAAATTAAATTTTAAATAAATAAAAGTCGTATTGTTAAAAGAATCTCGCAAAATATGGCCTACGAATTCTGGTGGCATTTTTTAAATTTCCGGTTATGATCCATTGCCTCATATCCTAATGCCCCAATGTCCCAATTTCACTCTGCTTCCTAAGTCAGAGATGAAGGTTAGAAAATTGATACTTCAAAGTTATACAGTGAGGTATATTATCTTGAACGAAACAATCATATACTAATGAATAAGACATATTTTGAAGGGTTAACTACATTTCAGCTAACTCCAAATCGACGCTAGAAAGTCAGATCGGATAATAAAATTCTCGAGTGAATTTCTTACTATTTAATCAGATCATAGCAGATACTTAACCATGCAATATCATATTAATTAGAATGGTTATTAAAAGAACGCTTTATATGAATACCCGTCCTTACTATTTTAGGTTCATTAAACCTGCTCGTTAGGGAAAAGACTCGATATTTGAAAGCTTCCAATATTAACACTCACCCGTGCAACCCCGTGCTCGAAAAACCTAACAAAATCTCAATGTTGAAGTCATATAAAGTGTTATGATATGAGGAATATTTAAAATTCAACTGAGGAATTCGATCCAAATTCAGGACGTCTCTTCCACTACTATATTTAGCATTAGGAATTCAATGGATCAGTTTCCGTCCTTAACTTCTCTAATGTCGCGATTAACGCGTTTAAAGACAGGCAAAATGGACAACCTAAGTTGGAAAATTGAAATATCATTTCCAAAATTAATCAAAATATTAATTTCCAGAAGGAATTTTGCCCTTTCCATTTTAATCGGCATGATTAACTCCAATATCTTTTCTTTAATATACGAAAAGATATTGATTTATGTATATATTATTTATTAGATTATGTTTTAATTAAATGAAAACTAATATTCTGAATTCAATATTACAATTATATTTTAACGTACAATGTGTCAATAGTTTTCAAGAAATAAAGATGTCATTTTTATTACAAATATTTAAAATTTTTAGTTACACATATATGAAATGGTAAATATTTATGCAATTAATTTAAATATGCTCTATGTTTTGCCTAAATTTTTAAATTTAGAAATCGAAATAACTGAAATAAGTTAAGTTACTTATAAAAAAACGCTCGTATCGTCATACAAAAATCTGTCGACAGTTAATGTTTAACACTAAAGCTTAAATTGAAATGAAGTGTAAAATTCAATTCATTTCCACTTCCTCCAATCATTTACTATCAGCGAGAGAGCGAAAAGTTCTGCACATTGCAATCGAAATCAGTAAAAGAATCCACTTAGGCATTAGAGAATTCAAGAAAGGAGTAATAAAGTTAGTGTATCAAATGATTTTGCTCAATGATTTTTGTTATTAAGAAATATTAGAATAATATTATTAATCGCAGTTTATAATTTTAAACATAACTAAAATCTCAATCGATAAAATGTATCTCAACAATTTTTGCATTTTTTGGCAACCATGGATTCACAAACTCTAACTTGAGGTTGTCATAGAATTGGGCGCTTGTAAAGCCTGATCAAACACAACACATAATTATTTATTAACAATAGCATACTTTGTTTATTATATTTCATTATTAAAAGAATTAGTATTTGTTTCCTTTCATTGCAATTTTATCAAGATGCATTTCATTTAAGATTTCTTGTGAATCAAGACATGCTATAAAAGGTTTCGAAGTATACCTAATAAGAAAGTTTCAAGCCTCAATTTCAATATCATTGCCATTGATTTCTATGTCGAATTCACTATTAAACTGCAGGATCTATAGAAGAAACGTCAAGTCGCATAATTTGAAACAATTACTTTTAATTACAAATAGAGGGACAAAATGGAAATATCTTTAACGCGGATGAAAGTAGACAAGCGAGTTGGTCTAAAATGTTTCTGGATTTTAATTAATATCAATTCATCTAAAATCGAGAAACCTTGGATGAAATTTAGCACTTCAGTTAGTTTATACATTTTATAAGGTCAATAATCATCTCTCTTTTTGAGATATCGACAACGAATCATCTATAAGAGTTGGTAGGATTAACTTTGATTTAAATATAAAATTTGTGCAAGATTAGTTTCTAAATTTCAAGGACGTTCATTGGTCATTCCGCTACTGTAGGCCAAGATCAAATAGAAAAATAGTTAAAATTTGTTCCACTATTTATTTCATCGGGAAAGAAGGAAATTTAATGTGGAATATATTCGTCAGTTTCTTTACTTAGGTAAATTTTTTCAAATTCTTAATTCATAAGGATGTTTCCAAGCAATGGAATTAGTTTACTGTGAATAAAGTGTCGGCTTTACTAATGAAGGATAACTCTCTATGCATTTTCCAGAATTACCTTTTATTCGCATTCTGCACGATAATACCTCAGTTTTTCCGCCCACGAAGTTGGAGCGACCTCATTTATGTCCCTATGACGCATAACTCCTGTCTGACATGTCTAAGCGCGTCCATCGATTTCCTCTCTTTTCTATAACCGCCTCGCTTCACATAAAGAGCACATCTGCGCTCATGCTCTGGCGTGGCCTTACCCAAGTGACTCATATAAAGCTACTCTTGTTTTTCCAGACAACACACACTGGTCAGTGCGGACGCCTACACGTCCTGTTCATCTCCTCTCTTCCTCAGCACGCTGCTCTCCCTCTCTCTCCCTCTCTCTGTTACTCATTGGGGCTTCCTTGAATTCATGTTTAGTCTACTCAACTCTTGGTGTTCTGTTTCACAATTGTTGTTAGCTCTTACTCAAA